>NHYE01005538.1:0-42729 GCA_002938385.1 Gymnopilus dilepis | reverse complement strand
CACTTTTGATCATTTTTCAAAAATGTTACCCACTTCGGTCGAGATGAAGGTCCGCATAACTTTCATGTCAAATGATTGTAGACCACAATATTAAAACGGGTACTTAGACTTCCAGTCAGGAATATGCTAACACTGGCCCTCATTCGAATGTCGTTGCACATGGCATCAAACCAGCTATGCGCAGGTCCATATCTGCCGATCAGGGTCCACAGGCCTATCCTTCAATTTCGAGACGCCATAATGTCATCAGTGCTCAGTTGACTCCAATTCCTGGTTCCCCTAATGCAACTGACACGTCGGCAACTCCCTCGTTGGCTTCTAAACCCTCCATTATACTGAATTCTGAAGATGGAAAAGGCAAGTCGTCTACAAAAGATATTCCTGCAACCAAATCGCAGAACAGTATTCCAAATCAGCCGGCCACTGAGACTGTATCGCGTGCGCGATCAAAATCATATACGTCACATCGTCCCCCACCTCCCCAAAGTCTTGATGCTGCTTTGGAAATCTTGTCAAGCTCTCAATTAGATACTCATTCTGATTCAGCACCAAAATGTGTTCCTGATGACCTTAGCCATGCTAGTAGCACCAGAGATTATGCCTCGTCGCTTGATGACTTCCCCACCACGCCGACCGGAGCAAAAGGTCGTGATGTCCCTCCCTCTCCTACTCGTCCAGTGCCAGACACTCCTCGAGATAGACCAACTGTGGGAGGTAAGGGGATTAGCAATCCCATCTTTAATCATGGTGAGGCTGCTATTCATCTATTTGACGGGCCATTTGTAACACATGCCACGTTGCCAACAGCTGCTATGATGCAAATGAGCCCTGTGAAGAACAGAACGACTGGAAAGCCTATAGCTGTAGAAACTCCACCCCGGCCACTGATCCCTGGAGCGTCCATTGTGACCTTAGAGTCCGGGTAACGCCTTCATTATTGCTATCTGAATAACAAATTAACGACAGTCATCAGCGGCTATCCTATGTTGCCCCAGGCACTAGCCTCAGATATTCAACTCTTTTCAGAATCAGATTACGCGAAACAATACTTTTCGACACATAGATCAGGATTCATTTTCAAGAGAAAGGTTCCGGTTGCCCAGCTCATGACCTGGCAGAAGTCGGCCTTGACTTCTCCACTCCTTGTGCTCAATCGGAGTCTGCACAAAGACGCGGTGAAGATATTCAAAGTCATTCAGCATATAATGGGGGACCGAGAGCGTGAGAAGCCTGTGAATGTTCGCTTGCAAGCTGATGCTCAAATATCAATGGCGAATGCATCAACGACTTCACTCTCAACTCATGCTGCAGCCATTCTAGAGGAGGAAAGATGGCTTTTGGGTGAAGGCTTGAAACACGGCGAGATGCGGGACGAGATCTATTGTCAGCTGATGAAGCAACTCACCGGCAATCCCAGCAAGTATGTCGTTTGCATTGTCGACTCATACTGTTTCTGAAATTCGTCATAGGGAGAGCGTTTTCAAAGGCTGGCAACTCCTCTGCGTTTTGCTTATTTCATTCCCGCCTTCAAAGAATTTCGAAGCATATCTCCAGGCTTTCATTCAGAAGCACACCGCCCAATCGGAAGGTAGAGTAGACGTGATGGCAAAGTATTGTTTACGACGCCTTGCTTCGATCTCGAAGAAAGGGCCGAGAGGAAAACCTCCTTCTATGGCAGAAATCGAAATAGCATCGGTGCGTTAAACACTCTCACGTTGTGGCACTGCTTATGTGCTCTTTAGGATGCGGCCTTTAACCCTTCAACATTCGGTGAATCTCTCGACGCCATTATCAGACTACAAGAGAGAAATTATCCACATGAAAAGGTCCCTATCATTCTCCCCTTTCTTGCCGACGGCGTTCTTGCTCTAGGAGGCACCAGAGCAGAAGGAATTTTTCGAGTCCCAGGAGACAATGATTCCGTCTCTGCCTTGAAACTTCGTATTGACCGAGGGTATTACACTCTAGACGGCATAGACGATCCTCATGTCTTAGCTTCGCTTATGAAGCTATGGCTTCGTGAGCTCTGTGACCCTCTTGTGCCCGAAGAACTATACAATGAGTGCATCCAAAATGCAAGAGAACCAGAGGCATGTGTGCAAATTGTGGAGCGCCTACCCACAATCAACCGAAGGGTTGTGCTTTTTGTGATCAGTTTTCTGCAGCTCTTTTTGGAGGAAAGAACTCAGAGCGTTACGAAGATGACCCCTGCCAATCTTGCCCTAGTGATGGCGCCCAATCTTCTTCGGTGCAATTCAGACTCAATGTCTGTGGTTTTTACCAATGCGCAGTAAGTAACGTGATTTCTATCTACAATTGAGTGCCTATTTACTGAAGTGTTGATAGGTACGAGCAAATATTCGTCTACAACTTACTTCTCCACCTTCGATGCGATGAAATTGACAATCAGTATAAGCCAGTCCATGGTCGGGGTGCAGTAACGGGTAACCCAATACCGAAGAAGGTCGGAAATCGGTCACGGCGCCGAGAAATAAGCTAGATAGCCTCTTATCATCGTGGTGTATTGATCACCACTGCTTCTATGTTAGCTTGGCCGGAATTTCAAACTACATAGTAATATATTAGTTTAGATTCAGCGATACTTTCAATTATTGAAGCTGACCTCCATCCTTTGACACGTGCAGAATGAATAAGTTCCTTTTATCATACCTTGATCCGGACATCAGAATTCAGTTCAACCGTCCTGAACCCCCGACAGTCAACTTTTCCAGATCATCGAAGGCCCAGTCATCGAAGGTCTCGTTATCATCGACGCCTACAACTTCGGCTTTCCATTGAAGGAAATTTTTGCGCCTCGTGTGGAGTTTGGGAGCAAGCAGTTTTTCAATCTTGGTCAGGATCTCCCAGCTTTCCGATTGAACAACTTCATCGGACCCCGTAAGGATCTCTCTGCTTCCGAGCTCTCTACGGATCGTATCGACCACTTTACGGGTCCTACTATCAAAAGGGACGCCGTTCAGGGTCATTTCCTCTATCGCAGCAAGGACACCTTGTATATCGTTGAACGCAAGCCACCGAGTTTCGACGAGTTCGTTATATGCAGCAGTAGAGCAGCCGAATACGTAGGAGACTGTTGAGAGTTTTTGAGCATGATTGAAGATGAAAAGAGCCAGATTCGGGTCCCGGAAATGGACGCGAAAGGTGCGCATCAGATGGGCGATCAACTGAGAATATATCGGCGACTGCAAGTGTGGAAGTTCTGTCTTTTCTCCAGTTCCTGAAGCCTCCACCATTGCTTTCCTGGCGGCTTCTTCGTATCTCTTCGACTCGTCGAAGACCTCGCGTAATGCCCATTCCAAGAGTTGTTGATCAGTGGTGCAGAAACTCATCTCCTCCTTCTTTTTGTCAAACATTCTAGTCGATGAGTCTACTTCTCTTCTGGGGCGCCGCGAAAATCGACGTAGCCTGCTGAAAAGGTCGTCCACCTGGCCTCTAACTATGCCTCCCGGCATTTCGCTATTTCCGTCTCCGAGGTCTTCTCGTGCTTCCTTCGAGTCGAATATCATGTCGAGCATGCCTGTGAGTACTTTGGATTCACGTTCTGTCATAGTTTGGCGCCGCGGCTGAGAGAAAAGTGGACCTGAAGCTCTTGGTGGGGGAAGGGATTTGTCGAGGTCTAGGAAAACCTGATCCCATGATTCCTCGGACCAGAGAGAACCAGATTTATGAGAGCCTTGATTTCTAGCGCAGAGTGAACGACAATGTCATGAAGCAGGATGCCGAGACTTACGAAGGCCGGGTGTTAGAACTCAGTCTCGTTGCGTAAGATCGCGTAGCATAGCATAAGAAAGCTGGGCAGGCATGGGGGATCACAGGGTAGCCTGTGACCAAGGAAAGGTTTCACAAAGGTGCAAAGAACTCATTTGATCTACTCACGAAATCTTCTGAAGGACCGAGACGCAAGGTGACAGTGAGAAAGCATGTTTGCTGGATTTTCATATTCGGGGAACTAGGGTTAATGCATGCCTTTCAGGTACGAGGCAGCGCCACAAATTAAAAATAACTCCTGGGCAGTCTACCACAAAAAGTCGAAGTTCAGTAAGAGGCTAATTGCAATTCCACAACTAAATGACGCTGTCTACAGTCACTACCACAGTCAGTCCCTCGGGGCTATTGCGACCCGTAGAGGCAGATTCTCTCCCTTGAGCTGCTCTCCTTCAAGAGTGGGTAGCATGACCAAACATGCCTCTCTTCTGAGGCGGTCGATGTCGGGAGTAGGGAATAACTCGAAGTTATTGATGATTTCAACCGTCAGAGCTAACATCTCATAGAGTGCAAACCTCCAGCCTATGCAAGTCCTGACCCCTCCTGCGAACGTTAGCCTAAACGGCATTGTGACATTAGCAAGACGACGTGATCTTCTGGAGGAAAAGCAGCCTCACAAATTCCCGTGCACCCCTAACGTCGGACCTCTTTTCTCTCCGGAGTCTCTGAACCACCTTTCAGGATTGAAAATGTGCGCGTCCTCTCCAAATATTTCCGTGTTCCTGTATGAAGTCGATGATCGTCAATTGTATAGAAGTGATTGAACGAATTTAAGGACCTATTATAAGCAGCAATTGACAGGATGATCTTCATCCCTTTGGGAATGGGCAATTTTGTTATGACCTTGCCATCAGTCGTATTGATTGGTTTGGATAGTGGGAGAACGTCGTCATGAGCGGCTAGTCTGTAGTTCTGATAGACAGCAGGGTGAAAACGCATAGATTCCTGAAAGGGTCAGACAAAATTGGATAAACATGATGTCGATGTCATACATACCTTGATGACAGCTGATAGATAGGGCATGTTATCTAAATCTGAAGCACTAAAGTCACTGTCTCCTCGAGCGTGGATGGACATTTCCGTCTCTCTTATCTCCTTTCGAAGCTTGTCCTGCACATCAGGGTGTCTGGCCAACTCGAGTAGGACCCAACACAAAGATGTAGCACTAGTCTCATGACCAGCCAATAAGATAGTTCTGGGATGCTTTAATGTGAGTTGCCGACAACGAACTAATATCAGCCCACCTCATTTGGGCCAGCATTTCCTCTTCAGTCAGACGGGTGCTCGACTGCTCGGAAGCGTTTGCTTTCACTATATATACCATCAGCTTGGGTCGACTGCGCCCTCGCGGAAAACCCCACCTAGGAGCGATAGTATGTCTTTATTGCCCTTTCCTTGGAGAAGGGCCTCGGCCTTAGATTCCACGAGCTGCTTTGTCACCGCATTCGCCAGTCGCGCGGTGTGTCGTGCGTGAACGAGATTCCTTGCCCGAGAATACTTGGACATCAATTGAAGCATCCATACAGGCAAAATGGTCTGCATAAATATAGCAGATCTTGGAGGAGATCCTAACGTATCTGACCTGCATGGAGTGAGCGAAGGCTATGACACCAACGTCGAAATTGACTCACATCAAGCCGAAGTAGGCTTTCATGAACTCGTTGTCTGTGTTCGATAGAGCACCAAATTGGTAATCAAAGGCAGCTAACGTTGGCATGAGATGAAGTCAACTGAAATAAAAGATCGAATGGACCTTCGCCGATGGAATCCATGGTTGCGCGGGAAAGCCACGATGCCACATTCAATATGGTTGTCTGATCCGGAGAACTCGCAAGTATGTCACTCCACTGGGCAGTGAGCTACAAAAAGATGGTAAAAACTGAGGAGCATGAAAGATACAGAAGATGGTACCTCAGTGCCGACACGGCGAAAAATAGGCACGAATGCCTTCGATTCAGGGGCTTATGTCGGTCGGTCAGATTCCGACAGCTTTAAGGTTGAATGAAACACCATACCACCGAAGCCCGGAAGCATAACTTTGCGCTGGCGTCTGTGGGTCTCGCCTGAAAACGAGATATAGATGTGTGAGACTCGAAATAGCCATTGACATACCGTCCGCCCACAATAGCCCGCGACCCATGAGGATTCTGGATATCTCAGTCCTTTCTGGCCACTTTAGAAAACCATACCCTTACGACTGTTTGAGTGCAAGACGAGGTAGAAGTAGTCAATGACATACCAGCAGTGTGAAAAATATACTGAAGGGCTTTGGGGTCTGATATCATAAGGCGGTCTTCCTATGACCTTGTTTCAACCACGGCAAAGCAGGATTGAAGACAAATTTCTCGCACCCCAAAGGGTCCTTTGATACGAACGACGTCGCCATATAGTTGTTGATATTTGAAATCTGGCACCCCAACTTGACTCTGAAAGATCTCTGGAAGGTTTCCTAGAAGTTCGCACCAAGAGAGTGAGGGCATTGAATAACGAACTAGACTGATATTTACCAAGAAGGAAAGATTCGGGCTCGGGTCCCGGTATATTTGATACGCTTATAGCTGTTGCCCGTTGATAGGTAAGATACAACGCTAGAGCGATTACGATAGAGAAAACGAGTGTCTACAGAAAGAATGCAGCAGCAGGTCAGAATACCATCACGGACAGAATCGACGGCATCCATACGGTAGGATTTAGACCCCATGCCCTTAGTTGCTCTCCAAAGGACGTCGATCTTTCGACAAGTGATGCAGACATTTAGCAACGCAAGTATTGCCGGGGAACTAGCCGGGTTCAAGGCAGCTGTCGGTACACAGTGAAAGGGATGCTGTCCACTCGTTGTCTAGTCAAAGTTGTTGGCAGAGAGGATAGATAGCAATGATGGTCGGACATCCTGGATCCACGATGTGAACGCATAAATGTGTAAATGATGAACCGCTGCATGTGACACTGGCATAGGACATGCAGTGGGGTAACGGGAGCAAGAAAAGGGCATGTCTGGCGGTCAGTTAGTTAAGCTATGGGACCTTCTGGGAACACGACAGCTGCCGGGGCGCAAGGATCTGAACACTGATCAAAGCTGGAATGCTAAAGCACCAAATGCAAAATTGGTTTATCCAAATCCTTCTTGCCAGCGCCCACGCGTGACCTCGATATCCCCAGGACCCGAACTTTGCCTGAACTACCCATTCGCAGTGCCATTTTATCAATCAGAGGTAGGGCACGTTATATGCCAGAACCCGGAACGTGGTATCGCGGATACGGATGTAGCAACAAAGGCGGATAATAAACCTGGCGGTATGGGAATTTTCCCATCTCCAAGTGAGAACGGCGCCCGAATTGCTGCTGTGCTGAATGAATATATTCTCAGAAGGATGAGTGGTCGAGGTTGTGCGGCGCTCCAGAAAACCAATCGCACTTGCTACTCCAAAGTTTAATGTGCGACTGGTCATTCCTTAGTATCGTTGAATAGAACAAGCGAGGGCCGGAGAGATGGAACTAGCAGCAGGAAAGAACTAGGTAAGAATCTCAAAGCAGTCACGGTGCGTATCACTGTCAGGCCCGAAAGAAGATTAGATAAGATTGAGAGGCACATGGTGTCACATGTCACATGACCCGTTACATGCACATACACGAATACAACACCCATCTTTGAAATCTAAAGCTGTCCAAAGTTGCTCAATTACCTCTATTAACACTTATGTTAAACCTTTAGAACGCGGGATCTTCGTCATAACCCCACGATTTCCATTTCTATCGCAAGCGTTCAAAAGATTCGGAGGAGAATTCATCAGAGGAGAATTTAGACCTACCCATGACTCGAGACGCTTCCTCGGCAAATCAGGACGCTTCTCAAGACTTGCCCAAACCACAAGAATGTCTCTCCTGCCGAATCATGGGTACCGGCGTTCTGGCTGGTACTGGTGCCTATGCAATATGGCAATCTCGAGCGGCGGCTGCGGGCACCCCTTTTCAGAAGAAAACTGTCGCAGCAGTCGGTGTAGGTATGGTCATCATCATCACGCTTCAGCTCATACGTCGTCTGACTCAGCCTGCAGTTCTTATTATCGGCGGTGTATATAGATGGAGAGGGTGGAAGTGTAAGAGAATAATTTTTTTGGGGGGATTGTCAATTTGACCGTTGAACGCTTGGATTTAGGACTTAATTTAATGATTTGGACATGATCCCTCATTTCTGCAATTGTTCAGCAACAACGTCTTATCAAGAGTGAGTGAAATTTGGCTTCCTCTTCTCTGCGAAAGCAGCCATGCCTTGAGATACCTATGAGTTGCAGTTTGTTCACAATATCGTATGACGCACCCTCTTTCTGATCGTTGGTAGCGAAAAGGCCATGGAAAATTCGTCTCTCGAAACGCAAGCCTTCCGAAAGGGACATTTCATATGCTAGAGTAGCAGATCAATCGGACATCGCCTGATGGTACCAGGAGATATTCGCACCTGCATTGACGACTTCCTTGCCAGCTTGGACAGCAATCTGGCTCTTGCTTGCAATTTCCTTAGCCATCTTGATGGCCTCCTTGACAACTTCGCCCTCTCCTTCACCAACCACTCTGCTAATCATACCCCAGGCTGCTGCCTCTTGTGCGGTAATATTACGTCCCGTCAAGACCAATTCCATGGTACGAGATTTCCCAATGGCATGGACGAGGCGTTGAGATCCTCCTCCTCCAGGAATGACACCCAGATTGATTTCTGGCTGGCCAAACTTGGCTGTTGGCGAAGCAAGGATGATATCGCACATCAAAGCAAGTTCACATCCTCCGCCGAGCTGCGTACAACAAAGGATTATTCACGCGGGAGGTCTGAGAGTTGAGTAAACCTACAGCAAAGCCACTGACAGCCGCAATGAGTGGCTTGTGGAGCTGCCTGATACGAGTCCAATCGGCTAGGAAGTCATTTCGGTAGACATCAGCGTCTATGTACAGACGATGGCATTAGTTTTGAGCCGATTTTCTGCGACGAAGGAACTTTACATTGCTTATCCTTCATTTCTTTTATGTCGGCGCCGGCTAGTCGGTTGAGGTATTCAGTATCATAACTTCCGGTGGGGTTAAGACATACCAGCAAAAGCACGTTCAGAACCTGTCAAAACCATAGCACCAACAGAACCATCCTTGTCAGCCTCTTCCAATGCGTGATTCAGCTCTTTGAATAAGGGACTGCTGAGGGCATTCAAGGACTTTGGCCTGTTCAGCGTCACCAGAACCACAGAGGGATCTGGACGGGAAACAAGGATATGTTCATACGATTGTTGGGACGACATGAGGCGGATGGCGGCGAGCTGGGGTAACTGCGAGACCAAGACTGACTTGGAAGGGGCTGAACACAACACTGAGGTATGGCGTGACGATGCACGAAGGAAACTGCGACCGAGATATTGTGCCATTACTCGAAGTCGGTCTAAACGGCTCCTGAAGAGTCTCGGAACTCGAGGTGAGCAAGTGTTCCGGGCCGGTTCATCCTCCTTGACCCGATTGGACCCACAGAATTTCTGGGAAGATCACCTCACGATTCAGAAACGGCGGGCATGTGTTCGCCAAGGTGGGAGTTGTAGTGAGAGTACATCCACGCTACTATGCCGCCTTCGCGCGTCAATGGCATCATAATGATAAAGGCTAGTTCTAGAACAGAAAAAGTTCACTATTTTTTAACGACCCATGATACCAGCAATTGATTCGTCCTGCTGATAGAAAGCAAAATCATATCCATTATATATTAACACACATTGGTCTCGTTAGTGCGACTAGAACAACTGGCACAAAGGCGTGTGTGCAAGATATCACGATCACGCCGCTAACGGAAATGCACTGAAGAAAGGCGTAATGACGAGCTTCTCCGGATCCCACTGCAAATTTGGATGAATCAATTCGAATAAGATAGCCAGACTTCAAGCTTACCACTCCAGAAGTGTAGTATATATCATTCTCTATCATGTTTTTCACCCTGTAACAGAAAGTGACCATGAGGATGCGCCGAAACTGTGGATAACCAAAAAGCGCACTGCTCGATAGATTCTGCCTCAATGATGAAGGCCGAGCCAACCATATTCTTTGGGGCATCGGGATTTGTGATTGCGTCTGGAGTGGTAAGTGCACCGCCGATTCCTTCAGAAAGGATGTAGGCCAAATCTTTCGCGTCAGGTGGGAATAGACACACGAATGAAG
Source organism: Gymnopilus dilepis (assembly GCA_002938385.1). Classification (NCBI taxonomy): domain Eukaryota; kingdom Fungi; phylum Basidiomycota; class Agaricomycetes; order Agaricales; family Galerinaceae; genus Gymnopilus; species Gymnopilus dilepis. The sequence goes on along the minus strand of NHYE01005538.1, from coordinate 32,760 downwards.
CCACTCTCGTGGCCGGCTTTGGCACCAACTAGATGTTTTTCGCGGACGGAAAGCCGGCGCTCGAGAGTGCCTGGTTCTGTCTTGTCTGGGGCATAGACGAAAAAGCGGTGGCGGACGGAGGATGAGGAAGACATGGGCCTGGAGAGAAGACGGAAGGCCATGATTAGGTAACACAGAAGGCTAATTTATTTGTGGTTAAAAATAGGAGGTTGAACTGAACCTCGACAATGCCTGCCACTCGCTCATCCAGCATGCAGCCCCGTCCGCAGCCTTTTCCCTCCTCAGACAAGCACATCTCCCTTACAGACTCAGACTCAGATCTTCCTCGCTCGCCCCTCAGACCCATGCGCCAGAACTCAGCCAAGCCCCGCTCCACAGCACGCCCAAAGAAGCCTTTCCTCCCCCCTCCCGAAGAGATCATCGAAATATCTTCGGATGAAGACGAAGAGACGCGGTCCACGGTCCCTCAGGCTCATGTTGTTGCAGACTTTAGACGGCAAATTAGCAAACTGAGAGAAGTTGGTCACCCTTTGTTTTGTTGTGCTATATAGGATGCTTACACTCTAATCAAGGAGAACGTCAAGTGCAAGCGAGACCTTGAGCGTGCCTCCAAACAACTGAAAGAACTGAAGGAGGAAAACCAAACTCTTCAGGCACTTCACAAGCCTGACAAGGCCACGATCTCGCTGGTGCGCCTCTTTGCAGAGTGAATGCACAGTAGAACCTAATGTGCCCTTTATAGGATGTCGAGCAACTCTCAGATCATCTTGATTGTGAAATTTGTACCTCTAGGATGTGGACACCTTACATGTACGTTTTCGATGTATAATATACCCCCATTCTTTTATCTGATGTTTTGCAGACTCCCTGACTGCGGCCATACCTTCTGCCAGTCTTGCCTACAGGACTGGTTTGGGACAGTCCAGGCTAAGTTCCTCACGGACCATCCCCAGAATGACCCACAGCGGAACGCGGCTACACTTGGCCACCTTAATCTGTTCATTGCTCAGAATCCTCAAGTCGCTCTTCGTCCGGATTTGCTGAATATGATTTCACGATCCCTGCCTCCGCAACCCAAGTATACTTGTCCAACATGTCGAGAGCTTGTACGATCCCGACCCACCGAAGCGTTTGCTTTGAAGGCTATTGTCAGAACAATAGCAACCGCTGCTGGCGAGACTAGCCCTCAGAAGCCTGCTCGAAGTATTGGAGCAGCTTCAAATCCCTGGGATGGCTTCTTCCCTCGTAATTTGACATGACATCGATGTTTAATTGATCTGATTCATGTTCGCCATCCTCGTAATTTAATCCCGTTGGTTTTTATACCTTTGGCTACCTATTGTCATTAATGTCAGGGTGCCTCTTTTTACCTAAGGGTCTTAGCACAGCAAATGTCAATATGCAATATTCTCGATCACTTAAACCCAGTACAGTACAACGAAGTAGTACACATAACACACAGAACAGCAGTCAAACTTAGAAGACGGCATCCATTCCACCATTCAAGACAGTATTCATCTGATCATCGATCACCTCTTCCTCGCCTTATTCTTTTCTGCAGATGGAACCTTCCCTGTTTTCTGCCTTTTCGCACTTCCCATAGAGCGTGTCGTGGCAGGGGCGTCAACAATCTCTAATTCATCATCACTAGCGACCAAGGATGACATTTTGCGCTTTACTGACTCCTTCCCTTTCATAGAGGTTGCTCCGGTAGGCAAGTTGTCCACGTCAATGACCTCGTGGACTACTGAAGGTCGACTGTGGGCCGTTAGAGCAGGGCTTTGCTGGTGATGACGCAAGCCCGACAGCGTCGTTGAGGAACGAGACATCACCGATGACGATGGGGATGCTCTCAATACCTGAGGGCTAACAGAATCCATTGTGATTAGTGTTTCCGGATCCAACACACGCTTTCCCCGGGAATTTGTCTCTAGGGACGGTTCGAAGTCCAGTCGTGATTCTCTCCAGTCACGAATGAAGATATTCTCCGACAATCCATCCTCGAAAAACCTTGTGCAGCCCTCAGATCTCGCTTCGTCGTCGTTGAGCATGTTTGTCCGAACGCCATCGCCAGCAATGCGCGTTCCGAAGTTTTCCAAAGATATAGAGGTGGAGTTCTTGACTAGATGCCTAACTCCAAGCCTTTCCTTCTCCTCTCGTTCTCGCTCCTCTTCTTTGGGGTCCAGGACCGAAGGCTCGCCCAGGCTCTCCATCCATTCCCAAGGCTTGTTGACGACAGCTGGGCCGTATACCGAATTTCCTTGAGAATCGCGATAGGTCGTGATCAGGTTTGTTACAAGGGAATCAGTACCATATAGATTCAGTAAAGCCGCGATCTGTTTGCGATATTCGGGAGGAATGCCACTCGATAAGTCGTTGATAGATATTTCAGGGTAGTAGCGAAATGGATCAAAAGTGGGAGATTTAGAGTCCGTTTGCATTTCTGAAAAAAACACAACTCATGAGTGGATACCATCAACGGCTGGACTTGCACAAAAATCACCATCATAAAGCACAAGCAGGGTATCAAACAGTATCGGGTATATGTCGATATCGAGGCTATCCTCGTTTGCACAGTACTTGAAGATTTGGTCAGCTTTTAGCAATTCGAGATGTCTCACATGAGTACTAACCAAAGACAGACGAAAGATGATTTTAGACAAGGTCACATAAATCTCTTTCGACTTCGTAGTCCAGGTGCTTCTGAAGCTCAGGACAAACTGCAGCAGGCGCATGAGTAGGACTAGATTGGACCTCTCCTGAAGCTGATTCTCATTGCTCAGCATGGGCGGCTCATATGTCTTGAAGATATTCTCCAATGCCCCGCCAAACGTTTCTTGGATCTGGGAATCAACTGCCGGTAAAGTCGACAGAACATCTCGACACGGTTGAGAAACATGAATGAGGACGCGAAGTAAGTCCCCCATGCGCCGGATACATTCTGTGGTTGGCTCTTCCGACTCTGATAAGAACTCAGTTATACACTGAAAGCCTGTATTGATAAACTGATGGCAAAAGTCAGAATCAGTCACGCCTTTCCACCCTTGATTGATTTCAGACCTTGGCAGCAACGTTGCTATCGGCACCTCTCGCCATTTCTCCGACATAGTAGGCTTCTTCGGCAGTTTTGGTATGGTGGAAAAGCAAAGAAACTAATTTGTTCAGGTCTCGTGAGGCGAATTCTGAAGTAGATTCATGACTCAAGGCCCTTCCAAGTTGCTTGACTTGCAACTGCATCTGTATCGTCGTCGCTGCTATCTTCCATGGCGTCAGTAGACAGTCCATTTCAGGCCAGTCATAGATGTTGGACTCTATTAAAAGAAATGAGTTGAGAGATGGCTTGATTGGGGCAGATATACCGTCGTTGGAGTCACACAAAATCATCTTCATGGCTGCTATGGCTCGTTTCGTTGTCTCTTCGCAGGTTAAATTCTGGTCCGTAAGATAGGATGAATTTTCAAAAGCATCTCGAACATTGTCAAGGTTATGGTATGCGCCACGCCGAAAACCGGGATCTTGACACAGCCTGTAGCGAATGGCCGTTGATTCCTCTTTGAGGGACCGTGAAAGGTCGTCATTGTCTTCCAGGGCTATCAGGGCCGGGACACTAGCAAGGAGCAGCGGAAAGTGAGGTTCCTCGTAGACTGCTTGACGTCTTGTCTGGATGCATTGAGCATCGAACAAGTCGGTGTGTAGCACTGTAGGATTGTGGGCATCTTCAAGCAATATCTGGAAACAAAGCCTATTAGCGGCGGATAGATATGTTTCTGCCACGGAAGGTTGCGCAAATGACCGCGTAGCCCCCAGATGCCAGGCAGGGTAGACCAAGCCCTGGAGTATAGTGGTTGCTTTCAAAGCGTCATGTATAAGTAGAAACATGAGAACAGCTTGTAGCACATCCCATACGTCGGAAGTAAGAGCAGCCACTTCCGCTTTGCCCGGCCCTAGAAGCCAGTCCAAGACAGCATTGTCAAGCCCCTGAGGCAAGTGCTGGTCGACGTGCCGCAAGAAATCGCCGTATCTGAGTGCATGTGCCCGCCGGCTCTCCACATCAGGAGTCATACTCGGTATCTGTCGAAGACTTGCAATTGCGTTGTCCCAAACTTTCCAGCCCCAGTCAGGTGACGTGCGGTACTTGATCCATAATCCATTGGCAAGGGTAGAGGGCGCAGCGGGATCAGGGTCACCAGAGAGAAGTAAGATTTCCGGCAAGACGTCGGGAACAATATCACCTTGCTGGTCTGAAGGTTGTAAAGCCTGTACCGATAGAATTCAGTGTGAGTGCTTCAACCCCCATGAAGAACGTACGAGACTAAAGACTGCGATATCAGAAGCAACTCGATCACGAGATATATGGTTCAGATATCGGCCATTGTCAAACCTCATTAATAAAGACAGTAAGGGACGGGACTGTAGACCCCGCAACTTCCACGCATGATGGGCAGTGTCAAGCGCTTTCACAATCGTTGACATTACATCCATGGACGCCCAGATTGGCGCATACCGGTGGAATGTATTTATGAGGTTGTTCATTGTATGCAAGTCGTTGCAGTGTTGAAGCATGCAAATTGTCAACTTGTCTGCGTTAGCAAACGGTCACCATGCGTTGATCGCTATGCTCACCTCTAGAGTCGAGTCGAAGCACTTTGCCAATGTCATCAGCTCCACAGCCACAACATACGATTTGAGTAATGCCGTGAAGTCAATCACGGATTTTGAACTGAGATATCTTTGAGCTTCGACTTGGTGACAAAGAAGACATCTCCGCACTTTGCAACGATGGATTTCTTGAAGATAGGGAGTAGCCATTGCCCGAATGTCCTGACTTGTACGAATCGGTTTGAATTCACCAGAGTTTTGCATTGCTCAGATAGGGCGTTCGATGACCCACAATCGGCCTTGGTCATACCTATCACCTGTTAGATAGAGAGAAAAGTAGGCAAAGGAATCACCATATTGACCTTCAAATAGATCTGGCAGCACTGTACGGATTTCCTTTCGTACTTCCCTCTCAACTAGGTCTTCTGGAAATTCCCGGACTCTGGAGCCATGCAGTGTCACCTTGCGTTGATGAAATAAGGAAGCTGTCGCATTGGCAAGTGGTATCCAACTGAGGAGTAGTCGGTGACGAGAAACAGGCACCTTGAGGTAGGATGAGAGTGTGAGAGGAGGAGGAGATACCAACATACCTGGGTAGGGGAAAGATCCTCGCCTCGAGCAATCAACCTCTGGATATAGCTAGCGTACGAGAATATCTCGAATTTGACAAGTTCACCATATAACAGCGCAACATCTTTGATATTTTTGGGGTCACCTGCTATTTCGGACCTGTCTAGCCATTGAAAAAGTTGGTCCTGTAGGTAATCGCTTGGCGCAGATATATCGCGCCGACTAGCACGTTCCCGCGCTTTATCACGCCAAAGACGAATGAGGGTGGACGCAGCGAAAGGCCGGTGATCGCCATATTGTAAAGGCGTGACACTCCATGTCAGGAGTAAGTCTAACTTGTCCTTGAACCCTGCGTCGCAGGGACCTTGTTTGAAGTAGCAGACGGAAGAGATATCAGTATCGGCACTGATAGAGTTGAGTAACTATCAACAGAGACTTAGATCAGTCAGTTTACTCCAAACACATGGTCTAACCTTCACATCAGCTACTGCAGTACCGAGTCGAGCTGAGACTTGAGGAATAGGGTCGCGGAACAGCAGTGCCTCGTTTCTCTTTCTGATGTCGGAAAAGTTGGCGGCTAAGATGCTCTGCAGATCACGGACTGCCTGCCCAACGGGACGTGCACCAGACAGCGATGATGAACTGTCGTGCATTACCTCTTCTAAAAGCTGAGAGTACGTGTTCCACATTTTAGGACTGACAAATGCATCCGGTAGTGCCAGGCATGCACGCTGGATTTTAAGTCACAAACATGCAAAATGGCCGTCAACCGCAACGTCCTACCTGGAGAAGTTTCTTCAACAGCTCTTCTGTCTCCTTCAAAGTATCCTTTGTAGGACTTGTCTTGATCTATGACTTATTGAGAACGTAGGTGCTGAAGGAGGGTCGCGTATCTTACATCTGATAGCTTAGAGAGCAAGGCCTCTACTAAGGGCCTCGAAAGCGCACGACTGCGTAGAATATCGTCCAGATATTCATCCGCTACGCGTGTCAGAAAGCCCGCCTGTGCCAAATTACACGTCGTTAGCTGATTGATGAGCCAAGTGAGATAAGTCCGGTGGTCCAAAAGATCTTCCTTGTAAAATGTGCGGACAAGTTGTAGACTAAAAATGGGGTCAGAAAGGAGTAAGGTTTTCAGTCGAAGAAGCTAAACCAATATTCGAAACGAGAAACCCATTTTTCGCGGGAGTCGACGTCCGCAAGGACACCTTTAAAAGTCTGCTTGATATTCAAGAGTGGCCTTGGAGCACTCGGAAGGGCAATCTCAAGTAGTTGCTTCTTCATGTAACCAGTCACAACGTTGGCCCAATCAACACTGTGTTGTGTTGGTATATAGGAGGGCTTGTTCCTTAGCCCCGCCTTCGTAAAAACTCAATCAGCTTGAGACACTCGAGTCGGATGCATAACCCACCGTCTCGTTTGCACCAAACACACGAAGAAACCAGACCGCCCGTGGAATCTCAACATTGTTCGAATGCAAAAGATCCAGTAGATCGCCGCCTTTAGCTCCATGAGGAACACTCTTTCCTAGCTTGTAGAGAGGCACCTCAGGATTCTTCAGGTCATCAAACCAGGATTGTCTTTTTGCGTCGTTGAGGGTAACCCTTGTAGGAATGCGAAAGGTCGACGCGCTATAGATCAAGGTGTAATTCCGATCAATTGAATTTACTCTGCTACTCACGGAATCGGCAGGATACTATCGGTTCGCCGAATAAAGACGTCGTTCATTAGCTCCTCTAACTTAGCCAATGTGTCATTCGAGTGAAGGCTCTCGTTTATCATAGAATGGGCGCTGAACGATTCCACCTGAGAAATAAAGGAATGGAGTCAATACCTTCGATCCCTTATAGAGCTCTGGACACCTACAGGCACGGGATGCGGTAGGACGAAGCCATTCTTGATATTAGACTCAGAAAGGCCATCCTCATCTTGTCCTGTGCGGGGAGGATGGAAACCAATGTAACCTTGAAGGGAGTTCAGAATCGCCTCGAATACAATAAACTTGACGCAGTGCTCACCAAGGTCCGCAGTGCCATGGAGTTTCGGCAGCCACACAGGTGGGCGAGATTCGTAAACCGGAAGAACGGGTGCAGATTTGCCTTCCTTCTTATCTCGCATATCGAAGAAACGCTAGCTGAACCATGAGTAGCTGGAGAACAATGGTCGATTCAGTCCTGCGGACTAATATTCAGTGGGTATTGTAAGGCAGTTCTGGAGCGGAGGCAAAGAGGTCTGACGGGCCGCAGTGGAAATGTTCAATAATAGGCAACAACAACGCGTCGGACATGATTGAATGACACAGTTCACCTGTTGTAATCTCACACCATGCGCCAGTCTGTCGCGACTCGAACGTCGCATTCAGCTGCTTCAGCATCCTCTGCAGCCGCCATGTCCAAGCTATTGGAGAAGAAGAAAGAATATGACGCCGTGTCCGCTTTGGAGAAAGCGAGTTTGCTGTTTCTAGAAAGGATCGAGGCGTTGTCTGAGGACTGTGATATCATGGCAAATGCAGGGGAAGGCAAGTTCTTAGCTAATCTTTCAGTTATGTTCCCTTTATCAGGTCTTTGTTCCTGCAGTCCATGGACAAGTTTTAGCTCAATGGCCTAAGATGTTTCAAATCCTCACACAATTTCGTAAATTTGGTCACTTCTTTCTTAGCTTTCTCTAACACGCTGCCTAGTTGCGTCGACACCCAGCTCTCACACCATGCCAGAAAGTCTTTCATCTGTATCGCACACGCGTATCTCAGAAGGTCAACGTCTGGTGCGCATTCCGATCGAGGGTTTGCAAGAAGCGAATGAAGAGAAAGCGTGATGAATTGATTGATGATAACAATTTCAACTCCAATGCGTCAGTGGTGTAAGAAACAAACTATTTGTCTTCCCCGTCGTCCCATGGCCCTTCGTCTGGCGGGTTTCTCGTCACTTCTACTACGCCTCTTTCATCCATAACGGCACCCAAATCGCTCGCCTCAACTCCAACGTCCTTAAGTTCTTCTGTCAAACAAGAGCTCAAACCTAGGGTATCTCTGGGTATCCATATCCATGATTGATCCACATAGGTAGATGGGTGATCAAATTCATGGTCATTTCCCTCATCTGTAGACGTATCAGAGACTTCGAGGGCCGCTGTTGCTGCATCAGAAATTGGGGGTTTCTCAGGGCCATGTAGGTCATCCGAATGATCTTGTAGATTATCGACTGTTGGTCTGGAGGCACTCGAGGGACAATCTGTTGTTCCGTCGAGGGTTGGCTTGTGGGTCTCATCATGTATACCGCCGTATGAATCAGGCTCATCTTCGGCAGAACGAGGACTGGGATCGTCACGCCTGACTTTTGTTTTGAGTCTTTCCAGTCGTCCATCGAACTTCTTCGTCGTCTTCGTGATTCGATTCCGAAGACCACGAATTCCTGGCATTTATTGAGGGAGCATTTGAACATATTTGAACCCCAAAAGGGAATGGACAACTTACGATCTTTGCTAAACAGGTCAAGGTCTTCGTCCTTGCCTTCGGGGGCCTGTGGTCCACTTGTCCTCGAGTACCTCTTGGCCATTTCTTTCGTGGCAAGGGACATCGGCAAGTACAGGCGAAGTGCTTAAACCTCGTTTATTCTTGGGAACACGTAGGAAAGGTTTTGCACTCACGGCTGAAGCTATTGCGAATAAAGGCATGAGTCATAGCTGTGAGTGCGATCAGAATGATCATGAAAACGGCCTCAATAATAGCCGCCTCCTTCGCCGATGAGATTCTGAGGAAGAACAAGCACATCAGACAAATTTGCTCAATGTAGAGGCCGACAACTGCAGAGAGTGTCAGAATGCGAATGAGAAATGAATGACGTTTCTCTTCGGCCTTACAGAGATTGTTGATCGCCATGGGGAAATACAATCCGCCAGTCTCCTTTTCATCAGGTTGGTCGAACACTTGGGTCAGAACTGGCACGACAGGGTCAGAAAAGATGCAACATAAAACTTTCCTCACTCACGAAATTTCCAAGCGACGTAGAGCATCCCAAAGCCTCAGAGATATAATGAATAAACAAGATAAAACACATAAGAGGCAAGCTTACTAATTAGCGCCAATAGATTGATAAGAGGCGCCAGAACGCTGTATGCAAACATGATCGTTGCAAGAAGTGACAGTCCAGGTAATACAGTGCCGAAATCCGCCTCAAAAACATTCAGCAAGCATCACAGTGCTCTTGGCTTCTCAGCACTTACAGATGGCATTTGGAAGGTCACCTAGGCATAAGATTAGCAGCAAAATACTAAACAAGCTGGAATTCAAACGAACTCTGAAAGCCTGACGAGGAGTGCGTCCCAAGAACCATTTGCGTATATAGTGAAAAATCAATGACGTTAACTGGACGAGGGCCCCGCCAGCCCCCGTTAATCCTTGAGCCACTGGATGGAGTTTAGAAAAATGAATCCTCCCAGGAGGCAAGGATGACCTACACATGTAAGTGAGGAAGAATACGGAGGCGCCGGGCAATCGGCTGGAAAGCATCTGTACGGTCTTGGTTGGCTCAGTGACTATCTGAATGCATCGTCAGATTATGATCATGAAATTCTGTAGTTATCAAGGCTCACTCCCTCAATAGCTAGATTCATAGACCATGATTAGCGCGAAAGTTGAGATCAGATCGAAGGTCATACCGTTGGTTATCCCAGACGTCAGTGTAACAATCAAAAACCCATGGCTAGATGAAAAAATTGGTGGCTCAGCAGATGTACTGCGGGCAACAAAAAGCGGGCAACAAAAATAATACATACATCAGGAGGAAAAGATAGAATCGCCGATATACGCTAATTGAAATCAGCGAATATCTAGGAATACATTCATACCACGCTAGCGCTAGAGAGATAGGTTAAATGCTTGAGGGTATGAAGACAGCCAGAAGAAGACCTCGTAATATGAGCGGCAGCAACGCAAACAAGAGCGCCAACAACAAAGGGGGCAAAACACCTTCGAGCAAGCCTACGGCAACGGGAGGCGCTATGGAGCTTTATGAGTTATGCAGCGCAAATTCAGGAATGTCATATTCAGATACCGCGGCAGACCCATTCCAGCCAGCTATGCAAGACATCAGCGATAGGTTTAGTGTTTGAGCCACCTACTCACTGAACTTTCGCACACAAGTCTGCCAATTTGCTCAAAGTCCCAATAAATCCCACAGGAAATGTCCAGGCAATGATAAGGCCAATAGTCGCAATCCAGGACGTAATATACCGTGATCTCATCTCAAGGGCTCCATCATCCAAATTTCGCCAAACTATATCCTTCGGATGAGCTTCCATCGTCTTGTTATCCATCTTCAATGGCTACATGAAACATGGTTCAGATTGCCCCGACATCTTTATTAGCAAGTCAAACTTACTTCGTGATAACTCAGGCACTGAGCAAGAACATGAGCTCCTACTTGGAGGTTGCATCTTATGAAGACGCTCCCCAAGAACCTCCCTTTCACAATGTGTTCTCTTTTCTCCTTTATTTCTTTGTTCAAGAAAGAAATTTCGTTCTGCGTATTGCAAGGTAAGCACGAGGCAAAAAAACACTGTTATCTCTATCCTTGACCTTGCACCAGTTTATGGTATCCACCTTGGGGCCAAACAATCCCAAAAACCCAGTTCGGTGTTTGGGTCGGTGACTTGATGGCACAAGATCATTCAAAAATTCCATACTTGGTGGCGGTTTGACTAGACTCTCCCTCTCTTTTCTATTCTCTTCGTCGTCAGGCCCTCGACTTTGTTCTTTCCGATGTTGCTTCTCCCTGTGCCGCCATGCAAGTGTCGCGGACTTGAGAAGAGTCGCTTCGGCAGCTTCTAGTTTACGACACGCATCGACTCGTCTTTCAAAAAGCTTGTTTAGTGCCGTCGTGTCTCGGTACACCCACACCCTGTCGATGCCACCAGGCACAAAACTTGTGAACAACCGCAGGTCATGTTCATTAGCTAACTCTTCCGGGACTGATGTGACAAGAACGGTGCGAGCCTGAGCAAGCCGCGAGTGTGAATTGTCTAGAAGAAACTGATGCCGCATGTGGGTGAAATGAAGCATCTCTCGATGAATGAGGTACAAGACGAAAGCTGAGAGAGAAAGGGTTTGAGCAATCACTCCCATCCGTCAGGATCCTTACATTACCTGTCAAGAGATAGACCACAACCACATGGACGGAGAACCGTGCTTGGTCGTTCGGCTCAGTGATACTATGAAAATTTTAGGATATGAGGTTCGTCCAAAGGAGCTTCATGACTTACTTTGACCAAGATATCTCATCCAATCCCGACGACGCAGGCAAAGAGGCTGCGTTCGCGGGAATAATACTTACGAATGTCACCACTGTGAAAACCAGGGCGAGGACAATCAAAAGCTTGAGGAATCGTAGGAACATGTATCTGCAGGAGTATTGCGCCATTAGCCCATTTCCCGAATGCTCTCAGATCAATGTGACGAACGCGTCAAGCCCATTCTTATAGATCTGAGGGGAAATCAAACATTGACTCCATATAGAATTGGCAACTAAACTTACCACATCTTGCGAAGGGGCCGAGATAAGAGCAGGAACCCACTTCCAGGGCCCTGAGGGAAGTTGCTTTGCTCGCTTCCTGAAGAACAGAGTCGTTAGGGGCTCTCATAAGCATTATGGGTCTTCCTTACTCTGGGGGTGGCAGAACCGTGCGTGGACTGTATATTCGCCATAATCGTCGTTTGAGAACAATGAAGGCTCCCACTTCTATGACAAGGAGACCACCATTGACAGCGAGAGCGGTTAGGAAGGCAGTGGAGGAGTTACTCTTCACAACGGTCTGGGGATTGATGGCTGACATCTGCTGAAGAAAAGCATCGACTCCCGAAGAGCCTTAACAGTGACGTCTGCCTGCACCATGTAGGGAACCGGGAACATTTTGGAAGCATGGGCAGTGGTTGATTGGATCAATAGTGTGTGTGGTGGCAGGTGGGTAGTGAGGTCATAAATTGGCATTACGTCATAATCTTGGTCCCAATTGAGCTTAGCTACCTTCAGTGTACTTGTAAGTTTTAACTATGTAGATACCAAGGGTATGTAGGAACTATCCCAGCCACACTATCATGTAGGCTTAGCCGCCGTTTTCTTTTGTTCCTTGAGCATAGCAATGCGCTATCCAGTGTCAATTTCAGAAATTCGAAGCACTGTCTGAAACTCCGCACCTGTTTACGTTCCTCCTTTCGTCTGGCCATTTCCAAAGCTTTATCCTCCTTACTTATTGGCGATTGCGCTGCAGAGCTAAGTGTGCTTCCAGGAGAAGGCTTGTCCACGGGTGTATCCCACATGCCATCAGTTTCCCAGTTTGAGTCTTGAAGAGCAGATTGTGGTCCCGATCCTCTAGAGGATGGACGAGATAAAGGAGACTGAACACGCTGTATTGCAGGCGACCTAGCTCGTTCAACAGGAGCAATTGTTTTGATTTGCCCTGTGATCCCAAATGAGCCTGGAATGAACATCGACCCGCTGACTTCAGCCGCGTCAGAAGTAGATGCCCCTGTTGCCGCATGAAAAGAAGCCGTAGATGCAGTCTCAAAGGCACCTTAATACCACCGTATCTTAGTTGATCCGACTAACGTATCATGAAAGGTTCAACGTACTCCAGTCATCCGCGTCTGCATTTACATCCATTAGGTCAGAGCCCCAGGGGTTTGCCTCCATCACAGAAGGGCTAGTTGTTTCTGCAAGGAGATCAGAAACTATGGTATCAGTGACTGGGACCCTGCCGGACCCAAGTTGCATTGCTTTGGCTCTTGATGGCTCCTGAACACTCGGTACACTCTGAGAAGATAGTGTAGTTTTTGCGAAAGATGGCCGTGTCAATTCTCCAATGTGTTCGCTGGAAAAGGCATTGGGGGCTGAAGCTGGACGGTCGATATTGGGCCCTCCCGCTGAATTGATCGGAGCTTGCATATCTGACGCAGCTATCTAGCTGTAGCATAAGCACTCAGGATGATATTGTAACAATCTCAGCAGGCTCACCTTCCTTCCAAGGCTAGAGATAGCCCAACCTGCTAGCGATCCAGCTGCACCAGCAGCAGAAGTTACTAGAGTAGCTGGTACCGGGGCAATTCCGTTGATGCCCTCAACATTACTGGGTGCAGCTGTTTCAGGCTTTGAGAATGATGTCAATATAGATCACAAGCAGGGAGGTATTGAAGTAGGCACCATATGCGATACATATTCTTCCAGCTTCTTAACGAACAGTTCCAGAGCCTTGAACGCCTGATCGCGAACCAGCCTAGAAGATTGAACATAAATAGATGCCAAGGTCATTTAGGGTAGCTCACTTTTCTTCGTCCACCAGCGTGAATGCCATACTTGGTATGACTTTTGAAGCCAATTCAGGCACCTCAAAGCAATCAATTGTGGCCATAAACGCCATTAAACCCGCCACTCTGGCATGAACAAAGGTGTCCTTCAATGCCCTGGAAAATGCTGGTACAAGAACCTTGCGCTTGGTATTGTAGCCAAGGGTCGGTCCCAATCGGCCAAGTAGTATGCAAGTATTCGTCCTGATCGATGGTTCTGGATCCATCTGCATCTTGGCCAGGAGACGAAGAAGATCGTTGTTGAGAATTCGGTCTGTCAGCTACGAAATGCTCAGATGTGAAGTCGAGATACTTATTGCGAATTCACCAACCTTAGATGACAAGAGACTGATAGATTTGACTGTTGCCTCCCTGATGACTGCAACGGTATCGGAGAAGCCTGTTTGCTGAGGGACACGACACTCAAAAAAGTAAGTCATGGGCGTGAAATTCACACACCAGATGCGGGAAGATTTTGTCGCTGACGACTTTCTTATCCAACTTCTCGACATATTCGGGTAGATGGTCCAGTAATGCCATACGAGTGCCACGGTCAGGACTGGCGTACAATTTTATGATTGGAGCCAATATAATCTTGGGATATTCCTCAGGCGAGGTATTGGCACCAAACTGCAACACAAGAGGTAGGATGGCTGCTGCGGAAGCACCTCCGTATTCCAGCGCGGAGAGGAGGGAAGGAAGTATGCGATACGATGTGAATTCCAGGGGAAAGGAAGACGCCGACTCTTTGAGGGTTCTGTCCGTGTATTAGTCAAAATGACGATTGAAGGGTGGATGCAAGCTCACCGAAGCAGCGCATTCTTCTCGGCCTCGGAAGCCAGAGCAAAGTTGTCAAGGCCCGAGCAGACCTTCACAAGGCGATTATGAGCAAAGAAACCTGTCTCCTCTGCCATTCCAATCTCAAGAAACCCTTTCACATTCAAACGTGCCTTTGGATTTGGGTTCAAAAGTTTCTTGTAGACGGGGAAGATTCCTTGAGGAATCGATCCCCTAGAAGATGGCGCGGGAGGAGGATGAGGAGGCTCTGCAGTAGCAGGAAGAGGGTGTGAAGGGTTGAATACAGCGTGAAGCAGGAGCCCGAGCGCATATGCATCTGCAGTCCCGGGACTGAGACTGTGCGAGCATTAGAAAAGTCACAGTAATGTGTAAACTACGTACTCTTTAAGAGCTGACCATCCGTTTTTCTTCACTTCCGGAGGTGCCCATGGCGTTGAACCCGGCACAAGTCCTCCCAGGGTCTGCATGTATATGAATCAAAAAGGCGGGAACAATGCTGAGATTCTCACATATAACAATGCAGTTTCGTCTTTCGGATTGCTCAGCACTTCAAAGCCACCCAGTTTCCATTCGCCAGACGGAGTAAGGAATATTGCACTAGTAGAGACCTTTCCATGCGTTGAAAGACATTGTTCATTGAGGAAAGCAAGCGCCACCTGCGGACTGTCAGGAGCACATTCGAGCTTAGATGAGGATATGAATTACGGAGATGCGATGTAGTCCCCAGAGAAGCCAATCTTCCCTTTCTTGAGCATTCTTGGTAGAATATTGAGACAACGCCGCTGACAGGGGACGTACACGTTCTGTCATTATGTATATCGATGTGTCAGACTCGACGGCGTCCATGAATTTCAGGACATCCGGATGTCGCGTAGTGCGTAACTTGCGAAGCGCGTTCTGAGCGAATTGCTTGACGTTCCGTTTGGAGGAGTCGCCGAAGTCGTACTCGAATACGGAGACCGGGCTGCCGTCATCCTGCTAGACGGTTAAACGTTTCCTTGCATAGTAAAGATTACTGACACGCTTGGTTGCATCAAAGATAGTGCAATAGCCATCTACCTGGGCTTGTTTAGATCCAAGAGAGAAAGGCAGATTCAAACCCGATTTCTGAACGAGAGTCGATACAGCGGCAGAGCCCAGGGTCCGCAGGTAGTCCATGACGGAAGACTTAAAGCTAAGAAACGCAGGACAAAATCACGGAAGGGTATATAATAGCTGTAGAGAGAATTTGAATGTCCCAAGTCTGCATCTGATCTGACTTGTAGTGATCGAATCATGTGCGCTGTTCACTTCGGCCAACTCGCGGCTGTCATACATCATTCTCTCCCTATACCACTACCTAAACTTCAGAAACACCTCTTTCGTGCCTATGAACTAATGCTACGGCACCATGGACATTGGCAACTATACTCAGATGTCCGTGGACCTCGATGTCAGTCCTTTGGCCTCGAGTAGCGTTCAGCCCAACGACCCCTTGATTGAGGGCCATGTTCCCAATACCCCGATCGAGGAGTTAGAAAAGGAACTACCTTTAGTACTCAACGACCAGCTTTCCCTAGGAGAACTGGTGTCGCGCGTCGCTCAGTCTGTTTATGCCGAACTCTCAGAATTGGCAGAGACGTGAGTCCCCTTTGCGTCATTGTCTGAAGATACATTTACAATTTATTCAACAGTATGCCCAATATGTCGGACACAGCTCGTAAACGCACTATGGCAGATTGGGTTGTTAAGACGAAAAAGCAAGTAGTTAAATTGCTTGCTGTTGCCAAGTGGTCGAGGGATGCGGAGGCAGTACAGAAATGCATGGTAAGGTCATAAACCTTTTCTTTCCATTAATCCTCGTCAATCTTTGTTAGTAGAACATAACGGCATTTTTAATGAACCAAAACCAGCAATTTGATGACGCCGTCAGAGGGCTTAAATATACGAAAGACGCCTTAGACTCTGCAAGGTTCAGCGCACTATACCACTTTTTGCCCTCTGAGATTTTGACCTTATTGCTTAGACTCCGAAATCATGATCTCCTTACATCGCTGGATGTTCTTACCACAGGATCATACCTGAGACTCCCGACATGCATCAAGGTTTCTCTGCCAACCAAGTGTAATCCGCTTAGGATCTAATTTGTGCTGCAATCTAGAAGAGTACAATACCACCTACTCCCTTGACCGATCAAGAGGTGAATAAGACACTGTCCGACTTGGAAGAGGCTATTCGATACAGGCTTCGTATGACGGAAATTATCCCTGTCGAAATGTCTCGGTACAGAATATGTAAGTCATATCTAAGAGGAAAATGGTTGCTCTTTTCTGAACCGAGCGCAGTGGACGGACGTGTCCACTTTACAGTCCCCAAACTATTCGCTACTTCCTTATGTCTCCAGGGTACCGAGGGTGGATGGTTCTGCATCGGTGTTGAATTCTTGATTAATGTAGGAGGGGATTTGACGGGCTTACAGGGTACGACGGCCGTTGTATCTGCCTGTCTTGAACTTATGTCTTGCCATAGACTTTCCTCGAGTGCCAGCGGGTCTCATCAAGCGACATATAGCAGATGAAGCTGATGCTAGAATGCGCTTCTATTCGTCAGCGTCTGCTCCGCATGAAACAGCTCCAGCCGTGCCTCCTAGACCACAATTGCCAGTAGGCGTAGTTGACGCACCTCTCGTTCGCCTGTACAACTTTCTGCGTATGTTCATGACTATTGTCCCTGTGAAAGCACTGTCTTCATCGCCTTTGCAGAGATGATGTCCCTATCGTATCAGCTGGAAATTTTGTGGTATCAAGTAGGTAATCCTTGATGCATGCATTTGGGGTCTGCTTACATCCTGTAGGCAGAGCGTATGAGATCTTTGGGATGGGCGGATTATTTAACAGTTCAAATTTCTCCCGATAGGAAAAGTCTGCGGGCGTCGTATTGGATGTAAGTGATTTCCATGATCGTCAGGACTCTATCAATCATGAAATCTGTTCTAGACGTTCTACATTTCCGACTGGCCCTCCAGGCCGTCCTCGGGTCAAAATCCCTTCACTGGGTGGAACTCTTACAATCTCCATTGTAGAAACCAAAGCCCCCCCTCAAGCCGGTCCTGGTCCCGGACGGACGCCGAGACAACGTGTTCTGTCCTACCTGCAGCAGAGATCAAAGCTAGGTGATCGCCGTCCGTCTGATGAAGTTGAGGGGTTGAAGTTTGTTGCTCAATGGGAGCCCGCCAAGGGAGCTC
Organism: Gymnopilus dilepis; assembly: GCA_002938385.1. Lineage (NCBI taxonomy): Eukaryota > Fungi > Basidiomycota > Agaricomycetes > Agaricales > Galerinaceae > Gymnopilus > Gymnopilus dilepis. Next base: position 15,235 of record NHYE01005538.1, on the reverse strand, counting down.
TTGGGATTCCCTTACCACCCGAGGCGACATATCTTCCCCAGGATGGTTTGCAGGTCGTGAGTACACTTTTGTGCCAGATGTGCAGCCGCCCCGCCTCACCAAAGGTCAGGACGCCGATAATTTGGACTTTGAGGAGCTGTTGCGTCGTGTCATTCAACACCATTCGATAGCGTTACTAGAGGGATTCCGGCGACACTTACAACTTGGTGCAACGAAAGTATTTTCTCATCCGAGTGTCGTGACTTTCGTTGAAGATGGTAACGTGTTTGTATCTGGTCTGCCAATCTTATCATCTGAATACCCCTCTAGGTGGACTCAAAGCCTTGCGCGTGCACTTATGCGCCGACGAATTTGTGATCATCACGATCGATACAAGGACAGGCAGATTAAACCTCAGGGACACGGGCGACCTTGCAGCGGCTGGTCGTGGTCCCCGATTCGCAACAATTTCAGACAAATTGAATGAGAATCCCACTGCACTGCTGGAGGCTCTATTCCGCCTACGAGTCGATGTAAGCACCTTCAGGTTTGACTGGAAAACGTCTTCTCAATAGTTACGCTCTATAGACAATTTTAGATCTCGCGGAGCAAAAGGCTAACTACTTGGGCTTGCGTAACTACCGTCGCCGGAATATCTCGCAAGAAGGTGAATATCTCCCTTCCTTCGGTTGTCAATTGCCCATTGTGCTTCGCAGAAATGAGGAAGCTCGGTACAGACTTTCGAGGGACGCTGTTTATACAGCTTTCGAGTTTCCCTGATCATTATCTCGTCCTCGTCGTCATGGACCTGCGGTTCCAGTATGCGCTAATCACGACGAAGCCTAAACTTGAAGCCCCTTTCGGAGGCCTAGTTCTGGAAGACATTGCCTGGCTTGACTTCGACCGGATACATGAAGCAACACTCGCTTGGGCAGATAGTAAAACAAGTCCCAGCAAGAGGCGAGGGGAGGTAAGTACAGGTGGCGATATAACTGACAGTCCCCATGCCGGGTAAGTACAAGTGTCAGAGACAAGCCAGATTTTAGTCATCTTGATTACGTTAGGTTTGACTTGGACACTCAGGGCTTAAGGGAGTTATATAGCTACTGCTGGTACGTCCATCTCTTTCTCCGATGATGTATCCTCAACACATCGCCTCTGTAGTGCCCGAGTTGCGTTCATCAATGTAGAAAGACAACTCAAAATCCGCGGCATTCCCTTCGCCCATGTCAACCCGACTAGTAACTCCCCTGTGTCTGCGGAACTCGCTCGAGTACAGTCATCCCTTGCACGTTCCGTCCCTGCACTATGTGTTCAGTCCAAGGATATCCTATCCGGCGCACCTGCAGCAGAAGCGGCAATGCCGAATATTCGAGTCATCCCGTTGAACTGGTGGTCGAATGAAAGGGCGCAGGTCATTATCATTGGTTCTCTGCACCATGTGAAACTGAAGCAATGTTCATGTCCAGGTCGTAACTTGCGTTAAACTTAAGTATGTCCAGCAGCCGATGGGAAAAACAGCCGGTAGCGGTGCTGTCATTCGTCCCTCGAAGCGGATCATATACGACACCAAAGAGGCCGTAGTCTCATTCCTTTCAGAAAATGTCAATACGTGCGTGGATGAGTTTTTGGAGGAGTGGGCGAGGGTTTCGAAGATGGTGGTTATTGCTAGAGAAGGTTCGGTCCTTGCCCCAATGCCAATTCAATCCCCTGACCTCTTCTCAGTTGCCCAAATGTCCAAGCATAGGAAGTGGCAAGATGTTCGCCTGCTGTCGTTTGACCTGCAAACAGTGGAATTTGCATATGCCGGAGTGAGTTCCCTTCTGCGCATGATCCGCGTGTCATTCGACGAACGATTTTTCCCTCCAGGATTACACAGTCTCAATCTCATGCGAAGACCAGCTATCTTCAACCGGGGGTAACTTTGACCTCGAATTTTCGCGCATCGTTCCTGCAGATGCAATGGACACGGACAAGCCTCCCGTTCCCTTCAACCCTCATGAAGACGCGGCGCCCTTCTTATGCGATATCCTGCGCCACGGGCACGGACGCTTGGCCCCAGCTCTTCATGAGCTTGTGACGTTATTGAGGGATACCCTACCGATCGTGGTTGAGCTCGAAGCTCTGCGGCAAGCGAACAAGGCTGATAACAAGCGTATGGATATCTTCGCCAAGGCGGCTGGATGGTATCGACTGCTGTACGGAGACTTCAAGTATGCTATTTTCTCGTAACATCTACCCGGTACCCGCTCACTAGCCACCCACAGGCACGCCTTGGACTTCCGACTGATGACCAAGCAAAGAATCGCCATCCTCGATGCCTCACACTCGCTTTTCGACGTCCCAGTCCCCGGGAAGGAAAGTCCCGTTCAAAGTGCAGTCGTGGAAGGTTTCGGCCTGCAAGCTATACCCCAGTTCAAAGAGATTGTGTCGAGTATTGTACAAGAGGGTTTGGCATCCGGGAAGCTGAGGAAAGGCACTGTCGCCGCGGTGGATCTTGGGGTTGTATGCGAGGGAGTTGGCGTCGGATTCTTGATTAGTGCCATACACTCGCGGGTGCAGGAGAAGCTTCACTCATAGTCCCTCTCGCGTGCTTGAGTGCATCAGCACTCGACGCTACTGATAAACATACTGTTGTATCGTTTGAATAGCTGTCCATCCATTAGTACAGTACTTGTGCACGTATTACATAGCTTTTGTGTCCCTAATTTATTATTGTAGCAATACAGAAAATTAAGTCTAGATCAATCCGACAGCTCGATCACATCCTCTGGGTCATACGGACTTGCAACCGAAAGAGCCCTCATTCCCTGTTCGAGCTCCCTCAGCCCGCGGTCCGTCGAGCCGCGCAGCGCAAAGTTAAAAGGAGGGTTCTTAAGAGGCGACGGTATCTCTTTCCGAACAGACCTCATCGTATGCCCCTCAGCGTCTGAAGCAGCAGAATGATACCCCCTCTGGCTCACTCTTTCCTTTGAGAGCTTCTCGCTCGACCCCACTGCCCTCGGCGGTCGCCCACGCTTCTTAACAGGAGTCTGTGGGCTCCCCAAGCTCGACGCGACACTGACAACATTCACCGTCTCCTCGTCGCTCGACGAGTTTGTCCGCACAGTGATGACAGTCGGTGTCGGTGTCGGCTCCTCCTCAGCCCTCTTCGGCGGCCGCCCGCGCTTCCTCTTCACACTGGCAGGACTGGATAGGATCTCTCCTACAGCAGCGGCTCTTCGACCAGAACTCGAATCCCGGCCAATGCTGCTGGCGCGTATGGGTGCTTTGCCCTTGCCCTTGCCCTTGCCCTTGTCGCCCAGAGGCGAGCGCGGTCTCGAAGGAGACCGAGGAGGTTTTGTCAATGAGCTCCGCGGTTTCTTTGGCGGTGATGCCTTGGGTAAAGCTGGGGTTGGCGATAATTCTGAGCTCTTCCGCGGTCGGCCTGGTTTACGTTTCAGAGATGCAGGTTCATCCGATACATCCATCGATTTTGGCGACGAAAACACATCTGGGATGTAAGCGGGCGCAAGCTTCGGCGGCCTCCCCCGCTTCTTTTTGGCTATTGAGCCATCTGAACCAGAACTCAAAAATATAGGATCTTCTTTAGTGCCTGTTTTCCTGACGCTCGACTTCGAGGGAGAAATGCTCCTTTTTCTAGCCCTGCTTGGGGTGGTGGGCATTTCCGCGACAAGAGAAGCAGGAGAACTTTTCCTTGGTCGCCCAGGTTTTCTCTTAGCAGATGAGGACGGACTTGCGACAACCTCTTCTATGTCCAATATTTCATCATCACTGCTCTGCGACGATACCCCTCCCTTCCGTTTACCCTTTGCTTTTGCTTTGGCCTTTGCCGACTTGGGCGAGGGCGACCTTGACCTTGACCTCGACCTCGAACTACGTCTCTTAGATTTCTTAGTCGCAGGCGTGTCCAGCAGCACATCATCCTCATCCTCATCAGACAAGAACATATCATCACTCGCCACATCCGGATGTTGCCCGTCTGTCTGTATCGCAGTCTGTCGGCGGTAGCACCCCCGAATGACGTCGCCCCATAGAGTGTAGCTGTTGCACGACGCGCAGTGGCCGCCTCGGGGGATCATGGAGGAGACTGAGCCTGGTTCTTGGCTGTCGAGGAAGGACTGGGAGAGGCACTCGAGGTGGGAGATGGCGGTGCATCCTTGGGAGGGACAGAGGGCTGAGTTGAGGGGGTCCTGGAAAGGCGTGAGTGGGCAGGTTGAGCTTGGGTTGTGGCATAACGTACGCTTGGATAATTGTGGACGGGCTTGTTGCATATCGAGCAGTTTAGACTACGCCCAGATGCTAAGAGAGTAGTATTCTTAGCCAATAAAGCAGACGTAAACTCGGCTATTAGCCGTGAAAGAAAAGCATGAGAGGTTCATCAGCAAAACTAATTTAGAGATAGTGCGAGGGCAAATAATGCTTACAATCGTCCACAATTATTGGACCTTTCCGTTCCGAGCCAGGATGACCCGACTTCCCGTCCACGCCTTCCAATTCGACGCTACATGTGAAGCCCGGAGGAAGTGGTAAGCTATCCGCAGATTTCCAAAATCGTGCGGCCTCTTCTGTGAATAGTTTGACGTGCAGTGGCCATGTATTGAAAGGGTGCCGTGATATCATCCCTCGTACGATGCTTCAGAGAAGAATCATTTAGACTAATGTATTTCTGAGGAGGATAGATACGAACAGGATATTCTTCTTGAGCGTCTTGGAAGCCCGACTGCCGAAAATCCCTCCGTCTGGATCTCGCAAATGCCGCGATTTGTGGGGGTGCTGCCACGCCCATTCGAATTGTAGAGCAGCCTGGGATGATTGACCCAATGTAAGCGGAGTATTCTGAAATGTAAACAGAATCACTTACCAGTTTTGACGGAAAACCGTGAACAATCATCTGCATGACCCATGGTCGCTTCGACCGGGTTCTTCGTGCCCCTGCGGCAATCTCACCATTGTGCTGCCTGACTCAGATGATTAGTTAGAAGAGACTCTGTTTCGTAGCATAAGCACCTTATTCGCCGCGGAGGGGACGGCGTACTCCCTATGTACACTCTAAAGTTTGCTTTCAACCATCTCTTCTGTCAAAGTGACTCGCCGTCGGGCTTACGCGGTAGATTGAGGGGTTTGAATTGACTTGAGCAGATAGCAAGCGTAGAATGGGGGAAAGGTGTGAGAGAGCAGGGAGGATCTAGCACCGAGCGGCCTGACGGTAGTCATTGCGGGTAGGATCCGTCTGCGAGTTGGCGGATCTCAACTTGTCCGTGTGAGACGCGAGGTGTCACGACGCGCGAGAACACGTGAGCGCCTCATTTAGATAACCGACGCGTCGTGTCAAATTGACCCCAAGTATGTATTCAGAAAGTTCCTACGACTACATACGCGTCTCTGGATCCGCTGGGGATGGTCCGGTAGAGGTTTGAGATGATGTCCGAGGAGAGGAGCATTCCCATGCGTTCGTAGAATTTCAGCGCCCGGGTGTTGGAGGTGGAGACGTTGGCGTAGATGACGGTGCGGTCTTCTGGATTGAAGGCACACGACTGCCTGAGGGCATCGACGGCGTGCAGCAGGAGAAGGCGGGCTACGCCGCACTGTTGATAGGGTGGAAGGACGCCTAGTGTCAGAATTTCGAGACACGGTTTGGCGGGGTCGGCGTCGAAGGGCGCCCCGTGAATCGCAGTGAAACAGGCGGGGACGTCGGGGCGCAGGGACGTGCGGATGGCGGCGGAGATGAAGGCGATGGGGGTGCCGTGGGTGTATGCTACGAAGCAGATGCGGGTGGGGACGACGAGCAGCTGGAGGAAGAAGGCGTAGGGATAGCGGACGGGGAGGGTCTTGGCCTGTGATGTGATTGTGGGGACGGATCAAAGCGACGGACGGGCAACCTACATGGAGATCACGCAGACAGGGCAGATCGGCAGAGGCGAGGGGCTTGAGCTGGACGTCATCGAGCTTGACTTTGGACATGCGCATTGCTCAGTCGACACACAGACGCTTTTGAACTAAAATAGCGGGGAGCCGACGGACGACATGTGATAGCAGAAAACAAGTGAAACCGCTCTCTGACGTTTGTCCTCCTCGGGCCATACCGGATGCTGGGGCGGTGGCTGCCCGCTCGCCTGCCTAGGGTCCTCTCTACCCGTCTGGTCTGTCGGATCTTCGTCCCCCTAAATACTCGCTCACTCCTCTCCGCCAGCCCCCCGCGCTTTCCAGGATGGTCCTCCCCCACCACACCCCCTACGTGACTCCCCATATCCTCCACAAGAACTATGCCCAGCCTGATCATGAACCGTTCTCCACCCGTATGTCCCCCTGCGCATCTAACTCTATGTCCGCATTGCTCACCGCTCCCAGTCATCGGCAGGGATCTAGAGTACTTTTCGCATGCGGGCTTTGACATGGATCGCATCCAGATCAAGCGGAACGCCCCTGTTGCGCTTCTCTACGAGGACGCCATCCGCAATGAGGGAGCCATCATCTCCTCGTCTGGCGCACTCATCAATTTCTCTGGCAAGAAGACCGGCCGCAGCCCAAAGGACAAGCGCATCGTCTATGAGGAAACCAGCAAGGACGACATTTGGTGGGGACCCGTCAACATCAAGATGGACGAACGTATGTCTGTCCAACACTCATCTCATCTGGTCTGACCTCTGTATGCGACAGACACTTTCGAGATCAACAGAGAGCGTGCCATCGACTACCTAAATACGCGGGACAACGTATACGTGTTCGATGGCTTCGCTGGCGTATGTCCGCACATCCCTCCATCGTGTCACTGAACATTAATCCTCCTTAGTGGGATCCCAAATACCGCATCAAAGTGCGCGTCATCTGCGCCAGAGCCTACCATGCCCTGTTCATGGTCTGTCCCCCTCCAATGTCTCCCTTCGGACAGACTTCTGACTATATTCGGCACAGCACAACATGCTCATCCGCCCTACTGAAGAACAGCTGGCTAATTTCGGCGAGCCCGACTTTATCATCTACAATGCTGGCCAATTCCCTGCCAATCGTTTCACGAAGGGCATGAGCTCGACAACGTCTGTAGAGATCAACTTCAAACGAATGGAGATGGTCATCCTCGGAACGGAGTATGCAGGTGAGATGAAGAAGGGCGTTTTCTCGGTCATGGTACGAATCAATCTTACCTACCCGACATTCCTCTCATACTTCCTCCCAACAGCACTACCTGCAACCCGTCAAATTCGGCCAGCTCTCTCTCCACTCCTCTGCCAACGTCGGGATCGAGAACGGCGACGTCACCCTCTTCTTCGGTCTCTCCGGCACCGGAAAAACGACCCTCTCCGCAGATCCCAACCGCCTCCTCATCGGCGACGACGAGCACGTCTGGTCCGACACGGGCGTGTTCAACATCGAGGGCGGGTGCTACGCCAAATGCATCAACCTCTCCGCAGAAAAGGAGCCCGATATTTATAATGCCATTAGATTCGGCAGCATCCTCGAGAACGTCGTCTATAACCCGCTGACCCGCGTGCCGGACTACGACGACGTCAGCATCACGGAGAACACAAGATGTGCTTATCCTATAGAGTTTATCCCGAATGCCCAGATTCCTTGTATCGTCGATCGGCAACCGTCGAACATTATTATGCTGACCTGCGATGCCTTTGGTGTGCTTCCCCCTGTTAGTCGGCTGACCCCCGAGCAAGCCAGTTATCACTTTTTGGCTGGTTATACATCGTATGTATTCGAGCCTAGCCTGACTGTTTTCTCTGTTCTGATTTATCCACCTTCAGTAAAACCCCTGGCACCGAGGATGGTGTACTTGAACCCATCCCAACTTTCTCTACATGCTACAGCGCACCTTTCATCGTCCTTCACGTACGTCCCGCTGTCTTCATTCCCTGCCCTATGCTAACCGTCTCACAGCCCGGCCGCTACGCCGAAATGCTCGCAGAACGCATGTCCAAGCACCAAGTCAACTGCTGGCTCATCAACACCGGCTGGACAGGCGGCAAATTCGGCACAGGCAAGCGCTGCCCGCTCAAATATACCCGCAGGATCGTCGACGCCGTGCATTCCGGCGAGCTCGCCAGAGCAGAGTACGAGACCTTTGATACCTTCAACCTCTCGATACCCACCTCGCTCGAGGGCGTCCCGCGCGAGCTGCTCAACCCGTCTCTGGCGTGGGCGGACAAGGAGGCGTTCCGGAAGGAGGTGAGGAAGCTCGCGAGCATGTTCCAGAAGGCGTTTGCGCTGTATGAGAGTGATGTAGATGAGAAGGTTAGATTAGCTGGGCCGCAGATTTAATTTGTGGGTGTACACGTAGTTGCTTTTGTTGTATCACTATAGTTTGTTGGACATTTTTTTATTGTTATGTACAGTAGACATATTGTGTGTTCATAGGGACATTGGAAATTCTATACATGAAGAACTGTAACAGTCGAGGTGGTCCAGGGGAGCAGGCAAGGTCAAGAAGGGTCTGTCAGGATATGCTTTGTCAAGAGGCCTGTAATTTCTGTCTCATCCAGTCGTCAGCACTGAAAAAGAACGAGGATTTCGATGAAGTAACACCCAGTCCGCTAGAGTTTAGATGGTGGGCTTTGGATTTTCGGCCACGGGAGGATTTCCCGCCTCTCCCCGCCGTAGGATCATTACGCTTGCCACGTTCCAGAATGCGACGGCGTCGCTCCCATAGATCAGGTTCCGCATCCGGGGCGGTGTGTCTAGAATCGATCCAGGCTGGAAGCAGAAGAAGTTTGGTTGTCAGTGCAGAAACAGAAACGACATTCGTGGGTACTGCCGGCTGGTCAGAGGGTAAAGGTTCCGGCGGGGTTCGAGGAGGGTCTACGGGTGGGAGTGCTGCAGGGGCGCGCTGTGGTGGCGTGAGGTACTCTAGGCCATCGTCGTCTGGATCGTCTCTTACGCTTGGTGTCTGCTGTTCATTGTTGGACACGGCAGGCTCAGGATAATCAACGATGAGAATATCCGTGTCATTTCGCGTTCTTACCACGGTCGCGGTTTTCTTTGCCGCGAGCACCTTCTGTGGTAAAGCTTTAGCTGGAGACGAGACAGCTATGATTTCAACATCACTTTCAGACTGAGCAGGAGTACGGTGTCCTGGAACAGATGCAAGAACAGGAGGGCGGCGATCGATCTCTTTGGAATCGCGTAGATTAGAGCTCGAAGCCTGAGATATTGATGTGCCAGGTTGATTGCGCTCTAAGGTCGATAAATTGCGAGATCGCGAAGGCAACATTGGCTCCTTTCCTTTTTTATTCGCAGGAGCAGGTGGCGGTGGTGGCTTGTCCAGAATAACAATGTCGTCGGAGTCATCATCATCATCAACGACTATGGCATCACTTTGGCTACCCCCGGAAGGCTTGGATTGCGCGGTAGCAAGCCGTTGCGAGACGGTCTTTATACCAAGAGGGCGAGCCGGGGGCGCAGCGATCTGGGGCTGCGGGGTGATGGCCTTGGGCGTTACACATGGATTGCACGTCCATTCCCATCTGGCATTGGGGTCGCCTGCTTTTTGCTTAGCGTTGAAGAGTTTGATCAACTTAATAAGCTCTGGATCCGGAATGGGAGGTTTATGACATCCTGTATAAATAGAAAGACAGAGGGAACTGCGGTGTCAGTGCGAGGGTGGATGGGGATTGAAGGACGCGCTAACGGTGGTGCCAAGACTTTGAACATTGCATGCACTGCAGCAGAAAGTTGGACGGAGTCGAGGTCGACTTGTGGCAAGCGACGCAGGGGGAACTGGGAACAGGCAGTGGCATGACAGAGTGTGTTCTGGAACCAAGGAGAGAAAGAGTTCGCGCTGGTGGAATGAAGAAGAGTGGAACGTGTTGATGAGGGAGACCATGGGGTCAGGAGCGACTGCGTCATGGCGTAAGCGCACGTGCCAGGTACGTCACACAGAGGGTACATAAAGGCCTGCAGGACGCCCGTCTGTCTGCAACCTGTTCCACCATGGCCGACTCTTGGAAAGATGGCATCCTCCTCAAAATCATCAACATCATCGTCTACTTTGTCTTCCTCGGCTCGAATATATACACCGTAGCGACGCCCTCCTCGATCTACTACTATGGAAAGGAGACCTACATCACCCCCGCTCCTTGGGCTTTCCTCATCTGGTATGTCCATTCCGCCTGTCGTCCGCAACTGCACCTCACGCTTTGCCTGCAGGTCGCTCATCCACATTCTCCTCCTTGGAACCATCATTTACCAATTCTTCCCCAATGGCAAAAAGACCATCATCGACGGTATTTCCTGGCGCTTCCCTCTCCTCGGTGTCCTTAACGCCATCTACGTCAACTTGTGGTCCACCCATCATTACATCATTGGTACGCCCTGCCCGGATCTTCTTGTTGTTTATCCTTTTACTCACTCTGCCTATAGCATTCGTCTTTGCTCTCTTCGTCAGCTCCGCGGTCACTGTAAGTAGTTTGCAATTGCGGAGGTACTTCCAAGTCTTACCCCCTTCTAGCATATCTACTACATCGTGAAGAAACATCACAGTGCCGAGTCTTTCGGTGATGAGCTATTCATCCACCTGCCCTTCTCTCTTTACCATGGTTGGACTACCGTCCTCGTCGTCATCACTGCATTTGATGCATTCGGCGTGAGCCGTCTGAATCACCCCGCAGGTATCTGGACCAAAGTCTTTGTCTTCCTCGCCTTGTAAGTGCCTCTTAGCTAGGATCAATACGTCAAGCTCACTCTGTTCAGGTTCTTCCTCGAGGGTACTGCTGCCACCTACGCCTTCTCGACACCTGAAGGCGATCTCCCCGCTGCAATCGCCATTGCCTGGTCTCTTTGGGCCATCTTCGCGCACCAGACTTCCTCTGGTTTCGTCCACTGGACCTCCCTTGTTTTCGCCATCTTGTCCCTCATCTGGGTCGTCAAGGGTGCTGTTGGCCTTGTCTTCCGTGCTCGTGGCGGAAGGATAGCTCTCAACGACGAGGAGCGCGCTCCTCTTGTTGGTTGATTCCTGCACAGTGCATCAAAAGCGCTTGTGTCTTCGTAACGTCTTCATGAAAAAACCATATCTACTTGTACATGTACTTTCTATGATTCTCGCTAGTTTGTGTTTTCAAAGTTATCTGAGCTTCTCTCTGTAACTAATTGGTTTTTGGCTTACTCTTTGGACTTCCCGCATTTGAATGAACAATTTACTCCATCTTGACATCTTGACGTGCTGCACCACCATCATGACGTTCCAAACTCGTCGGTGGTGAATTGAGGCGGCAACCTGCGCGAGGTCGATGGCGATCTTCGAATTGAATGGTCGTGCGACGCGTTCTTGGCCAGCGCGGCGTTTCGAGAGCGGCACGTGCCGTTACAGACGCGTTCAACGATTGGTTTCCCAGTCACAGCAAGTCACTAATTAACTTGCTTCCTCTCCGCATCGTCCAGAAGTACAACCAGTTATGTCGTCAAGCGGAGAACAAGAAAAGCCCTCGCAAGGTTTCCTCACTGTAACTGCCTAGCGATATCTTTACTTACGCTTCACAGAGGTCATGCTCACCTTCTATCGGCGGCTGTACCCATTCAAGTCGATTTTCCACTGGTTGAACCACGAACACGCCCCGACTCGCCTCTTCACGCAGAGAGAATTCGCGTTCACCCTCCAGGGAGACGTGTACCTACGATATAACTCCTTCAGTAACGTCGATGAACTGAAGAACCAGGTTTGCCACCTCAATCCGACCCGTTTCGAGATTGGACCAGTGTACTCGGCTCGGGTATGTCGTGGACGCGATTGATGGGATGAAAGGTGCTTACTGGTCTCATATAGCCGAAGGATAAGAAGACAATGCGGCCTGGCGCGTTCCAACCAATCCTTCGCGAGCTCGTCTTCGATATCGATATGACGGACTACGACTCCATTCGGACGTGCTGCTCGGGCGCTGACATCTGCCGGAAATGCTGGGGTTTCATAGCAGCTGCTGTTCGAGTCCTCGACTCTGGCCTTCGAAATGAGTTTGGGTACCAGAAGCTATTGTGGGTGTACTCTGGACGAAGAGGGATACACTTGTGGATTTCGGACAAGGAAGCTATGGAGCTGACGGACCAGCAGAGGAAGGCGCTGGTTGGCTGGCTCACCGTCATTCAGGGTGGGAAGGAGAGCGGTAGAATTCTGAATATATCACGGAATAATGGGAAATTACCCCCGCCTATACAGTGCGTAGCGTCCCTAGATCTGACTCGTAGTTTCACTAACCGAGAAAGTTAGAGATGCCCTCGACTTTCTAAGGCTTGGCTTCGTAGACTTGATTCTTCGAACCCAAGAATGTTTCAAGAGCGAAGAAGGATACGAAGAGCTACTGAAAGCTATTCCAGATTCTAACCTTGCAAAAACACTCCGTTCTAAATGGGAGTCCAAGCCCGGTCGTTCGTCGGAAGACAAATGGTCAGATTGCTTCAAAGATATGTCCGCGCATAAGGTGAGGCACTTTCTTTGTCATATAAAACGGGATAGTAGACTAACTTGCTCGAAAAGACCCTCAGGACTGCGTTAGAGGACATCATTCTGCAGTACACGTACCCTCGTCTTGATGCTGAGGTCTCGAAACATCGAAACCATCTTCTGAAAGCGCCCTTCTGTGTTCACCCCGCAACTGGTCGCGTTTGCGTGCCCCTCGATTTGGAAATGATCGAAAACTTTGACCCTAAGGCCGTCCCGACAGTGTTCCAACTTTTGGCTGAGCTGGATGCAATTCAAAAGACGGAAGACCAAGACATGGAGCTACATTCAGGTATGGTCTTTTGCAATGCAGTGTAGTTAGGGTCTGAACCGCTTCTCCAGATTGGGAGAAAACATCGTTAAAGCCTTATATCAACATCATGGACAAGCATGCCTCTGACCTTATGCAGGAAGTGCGAAAAGAGAAACTCCGAACGGGTGAGCTCGCATTTTGCTTAGAGAATATATTTTCGCTCAATCCACTTGGAAGACACATCTTGGTGATTTACCTGCCTGACCTAAATCTCTTCATGGACCCCGTTATCGATCTTGCTAGTCGCTGTGTATTTTTGTTGTAATAGAAGCTGCATACCCGGTTCTCAAAGATACTCTTGCACTGACTGAGCAAAACAGTCAATTTGAGTCAGGACCAGGGGAAATTCACCGGAGTCCAGCATGAGGACAAGGTCTATCCATTAAACTTGAAGCACCGTTCTATACATTGACCCGATTCGAAAAGCTGTCTATGTTTAATAGGGAATAAATATATGAAATTACAGTCCCGGCGTCCAAAACGCACCAGAAAGGATATACCGAATAAGAATCTCGAAAGCAAAAACGCGACAGATAGAGACGTAAGGGAAAAGAAAGCTAAAGCAATTTATTGGATTTTCAAGCGATAGGATCATCTGAATCTGAATCCTCCATCTCAGTTTCCAGCCACCTAATCACAACTTTGTTAGGCTCTGGATCCGTACGTAGGACGTCTAAAACCCTCTGCCCAACAGGAAGGGTGCACTCTTCCGCTCTGCTGAAGCCACTGAGGCAGCCTTTTCTATATCCCTCCTCAGGCAGTCCAAGCATAGCCGCAACGGAGGAAGTCCCTGGACCACCAAATGCACGGAGGATAATGGGAAGAGCAATGAGGAATGGAATGTCTTCCGTAAGTTCTATGAGCTTGTCCGCAACCTTATCTGAACCTTCAGCGTCGTGTAGCTCATTTGCAGCAACAAGAAGCGCAGGCAGAGTACGAAGACCTTCAAAAGCCTCATCAACGGCTTCTTTGGCCAGCTGAGTGGAGCCATGGTCAGAACTGGGACGTGGAAGTGTCGTTAACAAGTCGTAAAGAGCTTTGCAGTCAGTAGCCGCGTTAGCATGGGCCGCGACTGCCGGAGGGGACGGGGGACGAGAAGGTGGTAATTTGATCATGAATCGTCCCGGGGGAGGGGTCAGGGGCGGGGTAGCGGGGACTGTGGGAGAACCTCCACGACGCTTTTTTATCGTGCCTAGGTTGTTTGCCTCTGCGGTCAGCACCGGGGACTGCTTGACATCTATACGGTGAGCGAAAGCCACCATTGCCTTCCAAAGAACAGAGATAAGGAGGCTAGCCAATGCTGCGTGAGACAAGCTTGAGGTAGTACAAGCAGTCAAGGCCTTGGAGTAGACCGGCATGAGTGTCTGCAGCGACACGATAGATGGGTGGTAAACGACCGTCGACTTGGTTCCCGGAGCCGGCTTCGCAATAGGCGTAGTGTTGGGGTTCTCTAGCGCCTCGATGAGTGGTACCAAAGCGCCGCGCACGCCGGAGATAAGAGGATTAACCACGCGGTTTACGACCGAGACCAGGCCGTCGCGGATCGACTTCAGCCCGTCACCACGTACGTCGGCATCGGTACCAAGGCTGAGCTCATCAAAGACTTGAAGAAGCTCCTCTGAGAATCTGGCAATTGATAAGGCATACAGCTGAACACCATTTGGGAAGGAAAACTGGTTGCTGATGGTCGGGACGGCGTTGAATGAAGGGGAAGATAAAGTGGGCAAGAGTTGTCCGGAAATGTTCGTCAACAGCACAGTGAATGGACGTTGCAGTGTACGCAACACTGCCTTGTGAAGGTGGGGATTATCTTGAACAGCACGAAGTTCCCTGTAATCACATGAGCGACCTGCACATTGCTAGAAGACCTCTGGTGCTTACGAAGCGATCAATGACCCCAGATTCAGACCGCGTCCTTGAGGAATCGGTCTCTTCCCAGGAGCCTGCTCGTTGACATTTGGGGTGCCTGAAGGTTGGGCAAGGGCTTTGGAAACAGCCTCACTGAGTTTCAGGCTCAGCATCTCGAGGTAGGATCCGTCCTGTATGAGTGGAGCAGGAATGGAAGTCGAATTGGAAGATTGAGAAGGTGTCTGACGAATGAAATTCGACAGAGACAACTTGGTCTGAGGGCGAGTCAGATTCTGGCTGGCATCAACCCGAGACGGCGCCAGCGCAGGAGCTGGGGAAGATGGACGGCTTGAGGGACGGAAAAAGGAAGGATTCTTAAGGACATTCATGGCTGATGTTTTTCTATTTTAATGATTTATACTGAGCTTGTTCGGGCGAGGGCGTGATGAGCTGGAGCGCTGGGAGAGGTGTCTGACGGGGAGTCCTGGAAAAAGCAACCAGATTCCGGATGATTGCTGCAATTATCCCATGGGTTGAGGAAAAAGTGAATTGATATTGTTGGTGCAAGAGACTTTTCAGCACCCGGGGGTCCTAAGGAGGTCTGTCTGTGTCGACGAGAGGAAGGGAGAGCGGCACGAAAAGGAAGTTATGAATGTCGTATG
>NHYE01005537.1:0-42038 GCA_002938385.1 Gymnopilus dilepis | reverse complement strand
ACTAAAATACCCGAAGTTTTACTTACGTAAAAGCATCGGAACCTTAACCCCCCACCCCTGCAGGTATCTTGTACCCTTGACAATCACTGTCAATATTTTTTTCTTGTCACCCCCTTGTCTAGTCAAGATCAAAGGATTTGGCATACCAGATAAGATTTTTCACTTCTGGTACATTTTTGCATTGAGATACACATGGCAGTAAGTCTGAGATATTTGACAGGAATTGTGGAGCATAATAAAATTAGAAAGGTATATCTGCCTACAAACAACATCCAGTAGTAAAATTTCCTCAGGTAGTGTCTAATGCAATCATTGTCTGCCTTGCTGTTCTTTTGGTACCTTTCCCTCAAGACTGATATGAGCCAGTTTACTTGTTATATCATCATGGGCTTTTGCAGATGCTTGACCAATTACCTTGATAGTAGTTCCTTCCTGGTACATAATGTCGGCATGCTATCATGGAAACATCAGCAATTATTCAAATACAACTGCAGAAGGAACACTCAGACAGACTTCAAGATTTTCCTAATGATGCAGAGGCCTGATTATTACAATTGACACAGGATGTGCAAAAGGCTTACTCTGGCTGATTCTTCTTTATATTTGTTGATATCCTCCCTCATCTGAGCTAAAGGACTATCAGATTGAACAAGGATTGTCATCCTGTTTACAGCCTTGATGGTGGATGTCGCTTTACGCCCTGTTATTGAAATCATCAGCATTGCCTCTAGCAAGTATTGATTGCTACACACATAGCTTCTTGGCATTGAAGGCCTTCATGACATTAGGAAGTAGATCAGCTGGACCACCATCCTCGCGAGTTGGGTCAGGTACGAAGTGAGGTTCCTCCGAGGCCAACCACTAGAAAGGAAGGCTGTCAGACATACGAGAGAAGGATAGAGACGTGACAGGAGAACCTTATGCTGCAATGCTTGAGCGGCAGTCGGGCGCTGCACAGGATCCAGAGTCAGACACGTCCGCACAAAGTCCTTGGCTGTCTCCGAAACATTTTGCCAGTATTCCTCCGGTTCAAACTTGTAATCTCCAGCGATAATGGCTTCCATTTCTTGTTGCTGTGACTCGCGATCAAACGGAGTGTATCCAGCAAGCAAGAAATATGTGATGACACCCATCGCCCACACATCGACGGGTTTTCCATGCCCAGCTAAGGATACATGAGACAGGAAAATAAAAAGAAAGGGCAGGGGTATACTGACTCTTCTTGAAGATTTCGGGTGCCATATACTATGATCATTGATGAGTACCATATCCAGAACGTAGGCGCGCTGAGATGCGAGAGAAGATGAGCATGGCTTGTAGAACTCACCCCTGGTGTCCCGCAAATCTCGGTCAACTGGTTTAGCTTCTCCTCCTCCATAATTCTACTCAATCCAAAATCGGCAATCATGATGTCGGCGTCTTCAGCAGGAGTGCGGAATAATAGGTTTTCGGGTTTCAAATCTCAGGAGATCAAGACATCAGGAGATAAAGCAAGGGCATAGCCAAATTACCCTACCTCGATGTACAATACCAGAGTCATGGATATATTTGACAGCTTTGAAGATAGTGCGAATTAGAGAGGCAGCATCACTTAAGAGGACCCGTCAGTGGGAGATATATTGACAGCGAACGTAGACTCACGCTTCGTAGTAGTTTCCCTTGGCACATATCCGGTCAAAAAGCTCCCCGCCCGTGCAAAGGTCGAAACAGAGGTATAGATTATGAGCGGTCTGTCCAGAAAAGTGAGATCACGAACAATTTCGACCGGAAGAGCAGATGACGTACCTCAAAATAGTCATGCAGAGTGACAACGTTGGGATGACCACTGGAAACGCGCTTCAGAACCGCTATCTCGTTACGGACCTGCAGAATTGGTGAGAATGATCGACGACAATCGAACAGGAAAGGGAACCAACCATATGTTCACGCCCTTCCATGAGTCTCTTGTTGATAACCTTGCAGGCATAGTATTTCCCTGTCTGGATGTGAATAGCCTCCTTCACGATCGCATAGGTGCCGCTGCCGAGAGTCTTTCCGGTCCGATACTGAGGGATCGAGGTCAACGATAAAGAGATAGTGAAAGTGAAAAGCTAAGACCTGACAAGGAACTGTCGCAGGCATGGATGGCGTGGAAGTGGGAGGTAGCTGTGGTAGTGGTTGTGGTTGAGAGGTCTGTTGAGACGGACAGAATGGACGCCATGATTGATTCACAACACAGCCACCCAGAAATAGAACAGACCGCTCACCGTCGTCGCGTCATTTCGCCCCTTCGTCTCGTAGATGGGAGTCTCGTAGTCGCTAGCGGTGGCCTCGGATTCCAGCGTTCCCTTCGCTCCGTTCGACTGTGCAGCATGGCCATTCTTATGTTTCCCAAACCTTCCTTTGAGGGGCGACTTGAGGTTGGCTTGAGAATACCGTTTGAGGCGGTCAATGGGTGCATTTCCCTCACTCGATCGACTTGGAGAGGCGCCCATCGTATCTTTCGAACGAAATTAGAGGATTGGTGTACTATGATGGGGGTGGTTTAGCACAAACCGTGGCAAGGGTTGCTTTGAATGAAAAGCAACGTCCGCTTATATCACAAAACAACACCGCCACGCAGACTCAGCCCCGACCTAGCATTTCTTTCATAGCCGCCACTATGTATGGCAAGCCAAAAGAACTGCCTCCTTGTCCCAGCGTGCCACTGCTGCGGAGTCGCTGCCACTTTTCCGTCATGTCAATACACTTGAACAAGACGTCGCTGTCATGGCACATGGCATGTCTTCCACCAGCGTTCGGTTATGCATACCTCCAGAGCTTTTACGGAATGTCTGCTGCTCTCTTTCCCTCCCAACAGCGCCGGCAGACAGCGAGCGAACTCACATAGAGCCTCGTGAAGAAAAGCCACACTGAATACGTGAGGCAAGGGGTTTCCTAAGCGATACAGCGGACGCAGTCGGCTTGACCTTTTGTTACCCTTCGGAATGCTCATTTCGTCCAACGATTCTCCCGCACCGGATGGCCACAATCGGCGAAATATGCCTTATAGCCAATGCTCCAGATTTGCAGCTTGCCCAGCCGCTTCTTGACGACAAGTCACGGAGTATTTGACTCCTGTTGAGCGTCCTCCTTCCCCTCTCACCCGTAATTCCTTGGTACTACAGTTTAGTCAGGACTGTAGTCATAGGCATCTGGTCCTCGTGCACAAGAGGTCTCCTGAGATTTCTACGAGCTTCCAGACATGTAGCGGGAGAATCGCATTCGCCAACCAATATCAAGAGTTACCTTTATTTCCCTTCCAATACCTCAGTTCTTGAGTCGCTCGATCTCTTTCTCTGTTCATATGTCCCATGGCTTAGTTGGTCACGGCGTCCGACTGTTATCTCTCAATTTGTGTGCGCATCGGAAGATCGAGAGTTCGAGTCTCTCTGGGACAGAAGTCCTGTGTATGTACATAGTTTTTTATTCCCTCCCATTTTTTCATACCTGTTCAGAAGAGTGCGCTTCAATCCCAAATGTATCCAAACAGGAAGATCCTGTGTGCAACTACTCTATTCGAGGGCGAACGCATACTGAAGCCAAAATTACGTGATACTAGCTACAAGTACAAGGTAAAGTCGGATTGATTACAGAGTCTAAAAGGGTCGATGGTATGGGACGAGATGGATATAGAATAGGCAGAGAAGAAGCAAGATGCCAGATATACGAAAGATCGAAAAGAGATGCACAAATTCTCAATCACCGCCTCCCTCCAGTGCCCGAACAATTCCAAAGGCGGCAGCAGCAGCGATACCACCGACCATCAGTGTACTGAACGCACCCCAGACATAACCTCCAGGGCTTTGGGCAGCACCTGTTACCCGAGCTTTGATAGCGCCAAAGATGAGCAGAACAAGGCCGGTGACTATTGATGAGTAGATGAGAGCGATGTGGGCTCTGGCGATGAAGAAGTAGGGTATTAAGGGAATGATGCCGCCGAGGAGATAACCCATGCCGATTGTGAATGCGGAGACGTACATCCTTCTGTCAGGAATCTCCTCTGAAATCAAGTTGTCAGTTACGACCTCCAAGCAAAAGAGATAGTTTGTTACCTAGTCCTTGACCAAATTTCAAGAGAAAAGCTGTTAAGCCGACCTCTTTGCTCCACCGTAAACTGCTGTTCTCCACGTCCCTGCCAGCACCACCGCTGAGTACACTTGGCCCAAACTCGTCTTCTTCAACTTCTCGTAGACACTTAGCCACAGCATGACATGTCTTATCATCGACTCCTACAGGACCAAGAACTTCCGCCACCTCGCGTTCCATCTCGCCTTCGCAACTATGGTGGACGCGTTGTGCAGTTTGATGGCGAAGGTAGCGGTAGTGATCACGTTCCGCTTGCGAGGCTAGGAAGCCACCAATGCCCATCGATATTGCGCCAGCAATAAGTTCAGCAATACCGCCCAGAACGACAAGTTTTGATTCTCCAAGAGAAGATAGGCCCGCCGTCAAGGCGAAAGGTACAGTAAGACCATCAGAAAGGCCAATTACACTAATGACGCGATTCATCAGAACATATTTGAAGATAATACTGGCAAAAGCTTGAGCTTACACGTCGCGGACAACATCAGGATCAATTAAAGTACGCTCCTCCTGGATGAGCTCTTTGCAGCATACGCCGTTGGCCCGGTCATTCCTCGCACATTTTGCAGTAGGCGGTGCTTCCACACCAGGTACAGACGCCTCAATGGGCCATACTGGAGGTTTCTTTGAGAGGTCCTGACGAGGAGGAAGGGGAACAGAGGTGGGTGACGACATTTGGGGGTTGCAGATAGTGGCGAACAGTAATGAGCTCGCTATTTATACTAACCGCAATATTAGTCATCCACCAATCGGAGAGGCTCAATTATCCCGAACCAATCACCATCCTCTGATTCCACCCACCATGGCCGTTTGTCGGATTTGCGAAGCAAAGGACTGAACGGCACAGGTACTCTTTTCTATTCCTGCCACGTACATGAGCAGTTCACGAGGTGATCTGTTACGAAAGAATGTGTATATATTCGTACGCTGGCACAACTTGGAACCGGTATTATCACGACCAGTGCATGACGAGTCTCCCAAACCACTCGTCTTTTACGAAGGTGCCTCGAAAGCACCGAAAGAAAGGCGAGCAATAAGCGCCCAAGCATACACCACTGAACCTCGATGACGACATACTGTGAAATATTTCTATGTTTAGCACGCGTCCCTTGCAGCGAGCAAAAAATTTCCTCGGCTACACCGTCCTTGGTCGCCTGTCCCAGAGAGACTCGAACTCTCGATCTTCCGATGCCCACAACATTTGAGGGGATAACAGTCGGACGCCGTGACCAACTAAGCCATGGGACACATAAGGTTATACCAGGGTAGAACGAACAAGGCTTGCCCCCTTGCACGACATCCCTCCATAACCTCGTCAACACTGAACCAAAACAAATCAGAAACGACGAGTGCGGTCGTAGGGACAATGCGAGAAGCCAGTCGGTTTTCTCAAACAAAACAGTGTGATATTCGACAAAAAATCCAGAAGCTGTGGTAGAATCATGCCAATGTCCGAGGGGAGAACGCAACAACAAGGGCACCGTTCTTAGCACCTCCTTCCTTGACACTCAACCATCTACCAAACTTATGCTCCTGCCCCACCCCAGCAACCAGCAAAAATGGACTGGCTTTAATATCCTTCCGTTTCACTGCCGGAGCAGGCTGGTCATCGTGAGAGGCAGTATGTTGTGAACACCATGTGGCGGTTTGGAGGAAGCCTTTAGGAGCGACCAGAAGTTGAAGCGAATTTATGACACCAGGCGCCGGAACTTTGCCAACCAGACTGAACGACTTGAGCTTCGAGTCTAGCTTCCATATCCGTATGTCACCTTCCCATGAACCTGCAAACAGTTAATGAAACACGTAGTCGGAGGAGAGCAAGCTGCCTCACCAGAAGCAAAAATATCCGAGTATCGTAAGCTTCCTAGAGCCGTGATCCATCGAGGTGTCTTGATGACACCTTCCGATTCCGAAAGGCTTTCGTTGAGACCATGAGCGAGAGGCTGCGTAAAAATAGCCTTTTTCTTCTGAGTAGTCCAGAGGCATATCGACCTGGAAGGATTGTCAGATAATCAGTCACATCCGACGCTCTCTCGCACGTTAACGGAAGAGCAGTCACTCACCCACTATCCCCTCCGCTGACAAACGTCGTCTCGTCGATCATGGCAATGCTCTCCAGACTACCCTCCACATATTTTGTTGATTCCCGCTCCTTGCCCTTAGCTTTCGGCACCAACTCAGCATCCCCAGCGTCGACATCATCTCCTTCGTCATCTGCCCGAAGGCCGCCCTCGAGGACCTCTCTGACTCGACTTCTACCTCCGCCACGGAATACTAGTTGGGTTTCGTCAACAATTTTCCAATATCGAGCTGTTTTGTCGCGGCTGCCGACGGTGATACACGACTCCCCGCGAAGCGCGTCGAGGTCCAACACGTAGTCCTGATGTCCAAACAGCGTTTCTACATAGCCCATTACTGTAGGCGATAAGTCGTAAACTTTGACCGTTCGATCAAAGGAGCCAGAATATAAGTCTGTCGTGCCTTTGCGGAAAGCAAGGGCCTGAATAGCAGCACTTCAGTCAAGTTGAACAAGAAAAGGGAAGAGAAACATACGCTGATGGCATCCTTGTGGCCTAGGTGCCCAGAAAAAGATTTTATCCATTCGCCTTTCTCCGTGTCCCAGATGCACAGACGTCGATCCCGACCAGCGCTCGCCAGCAATTTACTATCCCCACTGAGGGCTAGAGAAAGGACCTCGTCGGTATGTCCTTTGACCGTCGGGTCTGGTGGTGCCCTTCCCTTGCCCTTTCTATCTGACAGGTTTTCTCTGACTTTGAAGAAAGACGCGAGTTTTTTGCCGGTCGAGAGATCCCATTTTATGATGTGACCTTCTTTGCCGGAGGTGAATAAATATTGGCCAGACTCTGATGCAACAGCGGCCGTCACAGAGAAGCGGTGGCCACGAGTTTGAAGGACGGAAGTCGGTGGATGGCTAAAGTCAAACTAAATAAACGCAGCATAAGAAATTCCGAACAGGAATGAAAACGACTGAGGAACGCGTTACTGAGTCTGCAATGAAAAGATGGACTTTTCCGGAATGCTCCAGAACGTCCTGTTTTAATCTTGTGGATATGATTTCCTTGTCGATTTCAGCAGCATCGTATTCGCCGTCGGCTGGAAGCTGTTAAAAAGTGACGTTCGATTTGTATTATCGAATTACATACCTAGAGTACTCTTGACACTATCCAGGTAGAGCTGAGCTAATCGCAAACGTTTCTGTGCGGGCGTCTCATTTTCATCCTCTTCACCGCTTGCTCCCTCGTCGACCTCTTCCGCCCGCAAGTCCATGTCGTCGATACCACCGGCATCCTCGTCAGTCTGATCGGACAAGTCCTCATCTCTTTTAGGCTTTCGTTTCGGACGGGTGTTGACTTTTTTCTCGGTGCGTTTCCGCTTTTTGGGGTTGGAGAAGAAGGGGTCGGGCATGGGGTATTTGACGTCGTCGCTGCTGGACGCGTTCTTGAAATTTTGGCGGGAACGCTGTTTGGCCGTGATTAGATTCAGGGGCATCGGCAAGGTCACATGTCCCGACGCGGGCATTCGGTCCGCGTCCCAAAATTTTGTTTTCGAAGTTGTGCAGTCATCGTGCAGTGCAGGACTCTTTAGCTCATTGCACAGCAGACGCCAGGCAGCTGGTTTAAAGGCTACGTCGACATACGGAAAAGCCTTTCTGTCTTCTCTGCCTTCCTCCAATCCGTGCCAGCCAGACGGAGTCCCGCTTTCGAGTCACGAGCCTTCTCCGTCATGCGTTCCTGCATTCTGCACAGACCCGGGACTCAGCTGCTATGTCCGGCCACGGCCTCAAGGCAGGCGCGTTTAGGCCCCTCGAGATCCATAATTGGACCATCGTCTTCCCTCTCAACCACTCGATTCAAGTCATCGATGCGCCCATTGACTGCCAACACGCTCAATCCGACCTTCCACAAGGTCGAGTACGCTGTTCGTGGCGAGCTAGCCATCAAGGCTGAGGTTCTCCGGGAGAAACTCAAGGAGCCTAACCATGGCTTGCCTTTCGACAAGGTGATCTCGTCCAACATCGGGAATCCTCAACAGAAAGGCCTTGATCAGCCTCCGATTACCTTTACTCGCCAGGTAGCGAATGTTGACTCATGCATGCGTCTTCGAGATCGAATGACGATTGCCCCTATCTAGGTCGCCGCTCTCATGGAATGGCCTGCTCTGGCTGATCTTGCCCCTAACGTCTTCCCGAAAGACGTTGTCCAACGTGCGAAGGAGCTGTCTGAGGAAATCGGCTCTATTGGAGCCTACTCGCACAGCCAAGGCGTGCCTTTCATTCGCCGAAACGTTGCAAAGTTCATTGAGAGTACGTCCAACTTCGCTCACTGTTTCTCTGAGCCTCATTAATATTTTGTCCTAGATCGTGATGGTTACCCTTCAAACCCCAATCACATCTTTTTGACCGCTGGTGCATCGGCTGGCGTATCTCTCCTCATCAACGCCCTCATCACGTCTCCTAAAGATGGTATCCTCATTCCTATACCCCAATATCCCTTGTACACCGCTTCTCTTGCTCAGCATCAGGGCCTTCCTATACCCTACTATCTGGACGAATCTCAGGGCTGGTCAACCTCTGTATCTTCGATCGAGGCCGCTCTCGAAAAGGCCCATAAAGAAAGCATCACCCCGAAGGCCTTGGTCATCATTAACCCCGGAAACCCTACCGGCGCTCTTCTTGATGAGGCAACCCAGGAGAAATTGGTGCAGCTTTGCGAGAAGTATTCTCTTGTCATCCTTGCAGATGAAGTATACCAAGACAACCTACATCACCGGAAAACTCAGCCGTTCACTTCCTTCAAGAAGGTCGTCTCGCATCTTCAGTCTCCCGTCCCTCTCGTCTCCTTCCACTCAATATCCAAAGGCGTCTCTGGAGAATGTGGTCGTCGTGGCGGATACTTCGAGTGCACCAACTTCACCGAAGACGTAATTGCCCTCCTTTACAAGATGGTCTCGGTCGGTCTCTGCCCTCCTCTCGCCGGCCAGATCGGTGTCGACTCAATGGTACGCCCGCCAAAACCCGGTGAGGAGAGCTACGACCTTTGGAAGAAGGAAACCGATACCATCCACGCTGCACTCGCTTCTCGTACCCACATCATGGCCGAGCGTCTGAACTCGCTCCCTGGTGTCTCATGCGTCGATTCTCCAGGAGCACTCTACCTATTCCCGCGGATCTCGATTTCGAAGAAGGCACAGGAAGCTGCGCTCGCTGCTGGGAAGCAACCCGATGCATTGTATGCCTTGGGTCTGCTCGATGAAACCGGTATCTGCGTCGTCCCAGGCAGCGGTTTCGGACAAAAGGAGGGTGAATGGCATTACCGTCTGACATGTCTGTGCCCTGGTGTGGACGAATATGTTGGCAAGCTCGAGGCCTTCCATCGTAAGTGGGTTGATCAGTATGGTGTCGAGTAATGGTTGCACGACTAGTCGATCTATCTTTGCATGTATCTACGATCATGTCGTCGTTGTCCTCTAATCTTTGGTTGTCCTGTTGTTTTTGATTGTAATAGAATTCATTGTTTAGAAGTCAAAGAGCAATTTGGTGTCTGACCTGCCATTCCTTCCCTTCGTGTAGTCCTCGTGTAGACGTCTGTTGCTTTCCAAGTTGAATAGCAGCGGCCGATACCTGATCGTTCAGTCGGCTGCGTCGTCCAGGATTAGTTGTAGACTGCGAATGCATGTGCAACTCGGTTCTTTGAAAAGATTTGCATTGAAAAGGCTGCAATCGAAGCTTCCAAGTCAAGTAACTCTGTCCCTTATCCTTGTCCGGTCAGTATCGCTTTTGCCGCGACAAAGTCAGCAGACAGGCGTTCCTTGAAGCTGTTGTATTCTGCGGCGAACTTGGCGACATCCTAGAGCCAGACCGAGAACCAGATTGCTTGACCAGAAGCCGCCAAAACTGGCCATCGCAGAGCGTAGTATTGAGTGAAATTGTGATAGGGCCGGAGGGAAGTCTTGGGCTTTATTTTCGGAATGTGTATGATATGGGAAAGATACCGGATCATCAAAATTTTTGAAAGTGAAATTCTGAAAACTTGCTGGCAAGTATATATATATGAGCTGAGCGACAATACCGGCGATGACACCGATCCGAATGTCGTCTATCCACGGCTTGTCAAAGGGCCTTGTAAGTGATCGTCACCGCTGACCGTTCGTGCGCAGAAACCACGGAAATCATATGGGCGAGGAGCATCACAGAAGACTGGGAGAGCACGGGCTTGACGCCAGCATTGGACCAGCTATCTTGAACATACCCTCGACTGCGGCCACTTCAATGATTGACAACCGCTGGCTTGATTTCTCCTGTACCAAAGTACAGAATGATGAAGGTGTGCGGGAATAAGACGTCTTCGCTCCAGTAATCGCATTGCTGCCAGCTGCAAATAACGTGAAGTCCTGCACTTCAACAGCAGGCTTAAGTGCTAAGGGTGATAATGAGTATCAACCGAAGTCGAGAGGCAGCCTTAAGATCGATGACCGACAGGACTGCCTGTGAAGGTTGAATTGCGTCTTCTTGATCGGCTATGCTGAATGGCTCGCGGTATCGAACTTTAGGAAGTCGCCGCTGGCGTCTGAAGATCTGTTCCTGTGGCTATAAGAAGACCATAATTGAGTGTCTCATGGACGTCTATAGGAATAGAACCGTGATGTTTGAATACAGACTTGCACGGGCTAAATATACACTCCCTTAGCACAATTTATTTTTGCAAACGCGAACGGACCGGGTCATTAGAAGGCGCAAACGTTCGCGGTATCGGCGCTGAGAGAAGGTGGATGCCATTTTAAATATTATGTGGAAAAAACGAGGAGAAGAATGTCAGGCCTGCGAAGGCGAACAAGCAGCGTGCTGGCTGCGAGGAGAAAGTGGCGCAATGGACCGTGACAAGGGAGGGAAAACGGTCCTTCGACAGGAAACCCAAGAAAAGCGTCAGCTAAAACCCCTCACCGAGTTTCCCCTCGCACAGCCCTGCTGAGATACGAAGCGGAGACCGTCATGGGATCTTGTCGACATCATCGGGAGTGGGTCAAAAATTTAAGCTGGTCCCCATTGGAGTAGTCGTAGAAAGAGACTTTGGCGACAGAAAATATGTCAGGCGGATAACACTGAACAATTCTGGTTAGTGGCGCTATAGGCTCTCCTTCGAGATACCATTCATTCATCCCGGTCAAGAGAGGGGTGTAGAGATCTAATGCCGGGTGTGACGATAAGCCGTTGGCATGTGGCCTCGGTTCTGATCTAACTGACTGGGTGAATGGAATATTCACGGCATTTAAGTAGAACGGGACCTCGGGTACACTAGGCGGAAGATGAGAGAACGACTGGGGACAGGGGAGCTTCCCGATGGAGGATCCCGGACGCGTGGACAGGGGAAATCGGATAACAGAGAATAAGAGCACGAGAAAGGCCAAAGAAAAGGAGGGCAACATGAGGCCAGAGTAACAGGCGCAGTTGGAGTTTATGGCTGGCAACCTCTGGCGAAAAGCCCGCAGCAACAGCACTTGATGGAAGCATAAACGCTGGCTGCCCCAAAAACCAGACAGAAAAACTCTCAGCGGTGAAAAAAATGCGATAAGGTCAGATGGGAAGCTGGGAGCAGTCGACAAAGAGGCGCAGACGAGAGAAGTATTTTTTTGAACGAAAAGAAGGCAGGAAAGTGTTATCGCTGTTTGCAACGGGAGAAATCAGACGAATCAGGACTGTTTGTGGATGTTTGTAGCAAGCTGTGTGCGCATGGTCTGTGCACCTTATAGGAAGACCGGTCCTGTCAACTTTCGTCAACATCCCCCTCCTAGACCACCACAAACCATGATTAAATACGCCAGCAACCACATCTGCCAGCCCATCTCTCAATAACCCAACCAGTCTTTGTCGCTGGCGGGTCTTCCTGCCAGCGCGCCTCGCCACCATCAACCATGGCATGTCTTCATTCATGTTAACGCGCTCTGTAATCTAAAACCTGTGTCGCAGATTATTAGCAGCAAGAAATACGCATGGTATGCAAACTTTCGTCGTCGTTCGACGCGTCTTCATTGTGCTGATTTTCTTCGATTTTTTTAATCTGTCTAGTGAGACCTGCATTAAAGGGCACCGGTCTTCAGCTTGCAGACATACCGACCGTCCTCTCTACGAAATAAAAAAGAAAGGCCGTCCGGTTACGCAGTGTGATCACTGCCGCGAGCTTCGCAAAACAAAACAAGTCCACGTCAAATGCATCTGTGAAACGAAAGCTGAACATTCATCTCAGCAAGGTGTGTTAAACCATAGTTCGGGATCGACCTACGGTCAGCTCATGGATAAGATTATATTTCCCTCCTTTTCTTGTTGTTCAGGTTCGAAGCCGGGATTTGAGAGCGCCGCGTTTCCTCATGGCTTACCCAAAGCCTTGGAAGCGTCGGTTGCGTTTCAAAGCCTCGCAGAAGGCGCCTCTTCCGACTCTGACCATGGTGGTATGCAGCTCCTGCTAAAGCGACATCTTTCTCCTTTACCAGTGATGCTGATCTTCGACTAGGGGTGCGTAATGGCCATAAATGCACGGCCCACTACTGCATGGCGGGCGACCCTTGCCCATGCCTTGTCGGGCCTCGGCAGCGAAGAGGCGAGAAGCAGCACGGCTCTGCCGCCTCGGATGAGGCCTCATCCTCGCGCACCTCTTCGCAGATCCTAGCCCGCATTGCGGAATTGCGCCCCGTTTTGCCTCGCCCCGGACCTGTCCACAACCCCTCGACGGGTCTCCCTCACGAGCATGTTGGTCGTCACCATGATAACAAACCATATAAACATGCTAGTCACGGTATGACACATCAACACGCTATGCAATCTTCGTCTTACCCTTCATCGGGCCCATCCAATCCTGCACTTTCGTACAACGAGCAGGCGTACGATCAGATGCAACTATTAGGACCCACTTCGGGTTGGGCTCCTCAAGACCCAAACGTATTTGACACTACCTTGCCGTCTTTGTGCGGTTGTGGTGATGCATGCAATTGTCCTGGTTGCGTCCACCACAATCGTGCCGCGCCATCGTCGTCCGCATATGCATCGTGTACCAACCCCAGTGCTTGCTCTACTTGTCTTGATTGCACCATCATGTCTCTTCCCCCATCCGCCATCCTGCCACCCGACACCGCCTTGTCAATATACGACTCCGAGGTCCAAAACAGTGCTATTGATGACTGGCTTCGTCAGATGTCTGCTAGTATACCTCCTTACTCGTTCCAGCAAGAACTTCCTCCCACCGGCCCTCCTTTCCACCAACAGCCTCCTAACTGGAACGTGCCCCCTTCGGGTTTCAACTATGAATCGGCAGACGTACAGTCCGTTATGCCCTTCGGTGCACCGCCAGGCGATCGTGGACCAGTCTTCCAGCCTCGCGGTCATCGTTCCCATCCCTCTACATCTGACCCCCAGATCGATCCCCGGCTATTTCCAACGGGTCGGATGATGAGCGAGTCCTCTTTCATGCAGTACGCTCACCAGTCGAGAAGTCGTTCGCCTTCCACATCCTCTCAGTCCAGCTACCAGGGGTCTGATGGCCATGGGGCAGCGCCAGCACCGCCCTACAGGCCAAGTGGGCGTTTACAGGGGATGTTCCCGAACGCCAGCGGCACGCGTTCAGCCCCCCAACTAAGCATTCGCCCCAATTTGCAACGTGGTCCCAACTCAGCTTCTCCTGCGAGCATATCACCTTCTCCAGGATCTGGAACACCGGGCATGCGGCACGCCCCTTACGCTTCTAATAATCCGGACACTGGTTCATCGGAACCTGATCCCTCTCTAGCTGGTTTGCATATCTTCTAGGACGGGAAAAAATCTTGCTTTACCTTTCGTTGATCTTTATCTTATTTAGAAATTGGTGGAAAGACGAGCTTCGTTGTTACTTATTATTTAGCAGCCCTCTTTGTTGCATTGCCTGCATCTGTCCGTCGTGCTGGTTCCGTAGCTTGGACATCTTACGACTCTCATATCATATTTTTGTCCTTGTATGACAGCTTCTTAGCCCTCACGTTGCAATCGAGAGTTCAATAGCTCGAATTCATTCTGGAAGGTTGTCACTCGATACCTCAAAGCCTCGAGCTTTCCTCAAACCGGAAATTGATTGCCTGAAAATGTCCAGTCGATATTGCATGGCCAAAAATAGTCACGACTATGTAGTAAACACCAAGAGCGCCCACAACTGACATTTCCAGGTGCGGGGGGCTAACTAAGCCTGTTCTACGACTATGCCAATAGTTTTTGGCATCAAATTCTTCCAGGCAAGTGAACGCTAGCTGTGAGATAGAGCCATCCTCCCAGCCTCCTGCCGTAATTTCATTAATTCATTCATTGGCTATTAAGCTAATGCCACAAGTAGCAAGCAGCACGCTATTCATGATACTGGCTTCACTTGGACTGCACTGCAATTCGGTGATCTCCTGATGCCTGCTGACCCTGATCTTCAGTTTACGGTGCACAGACTTGGCCAAGGAAAATAGCATTAAAAAGCTGGAGAGTGAGAAAGAGGCTGGAGGGATTACTGTGCCAGAATAATCTACTGCGGTTACGAACGGGCATGTCGTTCTTACTCACGGACCACTGAAAAAGGACGTGATCGTAACATGAAAGCAAAAGCAGAGTCCGGGTTGTAGGTCCGTACCCGATGGACGTATGCTGTACAGCCAACGGAGCTGATACGCTCATTTGTCAGCAGCCATTCCTTGACTCTCGCTCTCGTCCTGCCGCGGGCTCTCTCACTCTGTCAGAATGCTATGCAGTATATGAAGAATGCATTGACTCGGGCCTCGAGCCTCACTTTCTTTCCTACATTTCCCTTAGTTGTCTCTCGACTGCGCCCATTCCCTCATATATAACCTGTCACCGTCGGGAGTCAGAGCTTCTCATCGTTACTGTGAAGTGAAATGCCAACTGCGACCTCAACATTCCAGCAGAGGCTACTCAAGAAAGAGCTTCCAGTACGCTCTGCTACGTCCCCCTTTCCCTTGGGGCATCACGATAATAAAACGGAGCTAGTTCCATCGCCCCTGTGAGCCGTTTTGTTTTGATACATCACCTTATCTGATTTCTCATCTCATGTTTCCTTCGTGGATCAGCGAGGATCGACCTCCCATCTTGGCCGTAATTATTGGTATCAACAAGTATGCATCTCAAGAATACGAAAACCTTCACGGTGCTACTGGGGACGCTGATGCCTTTGAGGCATTCTTGAAAACCCGATTGAGCGTTCCTGAATCAAATATCTTCAACCTTCGAGATGAACAAGCTACCAGAGAGAACATAATTGATTCCTTCAGGTGGTTTTCAGAAGACAAGAGATATGCCAAAAATCGGGTCGCCATGATCTTCTATTACGCTGGCCATGGTGCCCAGTCTCAAAAGCCTGACGAATGGGACGACTGGGTGACTCCGACAGGGAATATCGAGATGCTTTGCCCGACGGACATAGGACTGCCGGTTAACCCAGGTAAACCCTTAACCCAAGAAGACGGCGTAGAGTATGAAGAAGAGGTCGTTCAGGGAATTCCAGATCGCACAATGTCGGTTTTACTAAACCATGTGTCGAACATCAAAGGGAATAATATTGTGCGTACTCTATCTTTGGATCTGCATGTCAGGAGCTCTAACGTTGATCACCCTTGAATAGACTGTCATCTTGGACTGCTGTAGTTCTGCTGGGATGCTACGCGGCAGCGAAACCTACTATGGGGTTCGTCGATTGGTCAACCCCCCTCGAATATCCGGAAAGGTGGATCGCAAAGTCATAGCGGAAGCACCGAGGGGGTCGACCGTTCCAAAACATCTACAGGGGATGTTCCGCGGATCATATGTGCTTCTGGCTGCTTGTGGGCGTGAACAGTTCGCTCTAGAGGACCCAAGGTCCCGGCGCGGCCTTTTCACGTATCACCTATTGAAGGCGCTGGACAACGAAGACATTAGCAAGCTTACGTATATCTCATTAATGCACAGAATCAAGACTCCAGAGGCGTAAGTGTTCCCAGCCGTATTAAAATCAAGTTTGACTGATCACTTTTGATCAGGCAAACGCCTCACTGCGAAGGGGAGGGCATCTATTGGCGTCTCTTCAACAATAGAGTATCTGGAGCGGACGAGTCGTTCATATTGACCAAGCGCGTCAAAACTGGGGCAATAATACTCCAAGCCGGTTCAGCACAGGGGATCACAGTGGGATCTCGATTTACAGCGCACAAGACGAACCTCATCGAAACTTCGATTCTACCGAACCCTCCTTTCGCCACTCTTATTGTGACTTCCGTCGACACCTTTTCCTCAGAGCTAGACTTTGCAAACGTCAGTGAAAGGCAAAAGCTGCCTTTGCAGTTCTATTCGAAGTTGAAAGAACGAGCAGGCGTCGAGCATATCTTCATCTACAGCCAGGACCGACAATGGCTCCAATCTGTATTCCCTGCCGAGGTACAGAAAGAGTTATCTGCGACGATCGTGGACGACAAGAACTCTTGTGACCTTGAATTGACTGTCCTGGACGGAAGAGTACACTTTGACCGTCATAGCCATCTAGTCACTCCTTGGATCGGCTCTCGCATGCGCTACGACGTCGATGTCGACGATGTGGACACTATTCGAGCCGTCGTCAAGGGCTCTCTTCACTTCTATTACCATCTAACTCGGACTGCGCCGACCGTATTCGACAATGTCAGGATGGAACTCCAGGAGTTGATCCAGGAATGCAACGATGAATTCGATGTCGTCTTCCACCCATTTGGAGAAAATCTCTTGAAAACTGAGCCAGCAAAGATACTGGTCAATGAAGAAGCCCAACTGGGGATGACAATTCACAACGACAGCTCCCTGACCTTATATCCTTACCTTTTCTACTTTGACCCGACGGAGCTGACCATTGGTGAGCACCCCTTGGCGTCAGAATATATCATGAAACTAATTTAACATCTTGCTTCTAGTCAACTGGTACATGCCACCCTTGGGTGGGGGCGCTGGAAGCCTGATCCACGTAGATGCACCTCTTCCCCCGCAGTCCAAGCTGGCCATTGGCTATGGCGACGGCGGTGCAACTCCGTGGCAGTTCGTGATTCCCAACGGGGAGGAGTCTGATCTTGGATTCTTCAGACTCTTCCTGTCCACGCGACCCGCATTCTTCGACAGCATTCTACAGGAGCTGACACCTTTTGCCACTGGCAGCACACGTGGGGGTCTACCACCACAGCAAGAATCGTCTGATATCGCAACGTGGGCAGTGCAGACAGCTACTGTAGTGCAGCTTGGGAAGAAATAGATAGAAGAGTTGTCCTGTATTATATTGTATCACCGAACTATTATTTAATGTAGACTACATTACTGTAATATCGGTAAGCACGGATACCTCGTTGCTTCTGGAACATGGTACAGTCGTAGCCAGTGCAAGCATCCACGCCTTCGAGCCCTCCTATGAATCAGGATCTGGCATTCTCTAAAGCTTAATATACGTACAGATACTTGGAAATGATACAACAGGCGGTGCCCTCAGCGCTGGTAATACCCTACTTGGGAGCTTACAGATCACACGATAGATGGAGTCGGCAAAAGAGGACGTATTCATTTGCACATTTTGAACGACGACTCAATGACAACCTTAACCTGACATGACCTAGAGCTAAGGCTGCGCATGCCTCGACCTTAGGCATGGCGATGTAGATACGCGAGACAACAAAGTCCGACATGCTGGGGTCAAACTTGTGAGCGGCGACGAGCTTGCGGCAATCACGGGTTTTCATGTTGTGACCAAAGCCCAGCGGTTATAGACGATGCGTTGCGCAAATACACTCCGAGTCGCGTTTACTCTGCAAATGGAATTAGTTTCCGTTCGCTACGGTTGAAATAAAATGGACATACTGGAGCGGGCTCTCATCTTTCTGCGTTTGCGCCTGAGCCTGCGAGACCTCTTTTTCTTCCACTTCTCTCTCATGATTCTAGAAAAGATATCAGTCGAAGACAACGGCAAGGACGACGAGCACACGCACTAATTATGATGATGGAGGAGCTTGGGAGTCGTTGGAATGGGTCGTGTGTCTGAGATACCTGGGTACTGTATAGTTATTGCGTAATTAGTTCTCACGCTTTCGGCTGCGCCCATGGATGGAGTCTGGACCTCCTTCCGCTTTTGGCTCTCTTCCCGGCCCACCTTGCTCCGTCATGAAGCGCAGAGTGCCTGAGGCTCTGCATCATGAACTTTCAGAATACGCCGCTCTTTTACGCGCTTTACGAGCTCGGGACGCCTTGGATGTGACCAAACATCTCACCAAACCATCTCCATTCGCCTTGCAGGATGCCGGACCCAACGAGTCCGACGGTGACGATGACAGTATCTCGGACTCAAGTCTGCCTTCTCCATCCGTTTCTGCTTCTGCTTCGACAGCGGGTACACCTGCGCCTGGGCCTAGCGATCTCAGCCATCCAGCCAATGCTTCATTACGGAGTGACAAGGCAAAGGGAAAGCGACCCGTGACACCAGTCCGGAAACAGAAAAGACGCGAGCATTGGACCCGCTGGCCGCTTCTTCTTGACGATGTTATGATTCCCGAATGGTCTCTTGAGGACGAAGTAGCTGTAATTGCCTCTCAGGTGTTGAAGACACGTCCCGCTCCTACTTTTCCTGTGCCCCTTGCTGGCGAAGATGACTTGGACGACGAGGAATTCGACGAAGATGACGACGACCGACTAATTCGTGGTCAGGACGTTGCAATGGAATCGGACGATCCCGACTATCCGTACTACGTGCCTTATTTGTCCTCGATCATTGAGAGCTTCCTATCTTCCATCTTGGCCAATCTTGCGTCTCAGACTCCCGCTCGTCCTGCAAGCATGCAAAATCGTATCGAGCCTCTTGGTTGGCGTGCTGTCATAGACGGCGTTGTCACATGCCGCGTTGCTGAGTATTCGAATCCGAAGTATGTAGTCCCTTGCTGTCCTGTCATAGTTAGTGATCTGGATGTTCGTAGGGTAGTGGAAAATGTCATCAAACGAATGGAGGCAATATACGGTCCCTCGATATTACCAATAGAAGGAGAAAGGGCAACTAGCCTGCGGGGTAAGATTGTATTGCCTTGAAGCTCTCTGAGAGACTTATCTGCTGGGAATCGTAGCTGTTGAGAGGATCAATGCTCAGGAGGCTGCCTCGAAGAAGTTTGAAAGACGCCTGAAAGAGCATCTAGACCAAATATTTGCGCCCCCCAATACCGATATCGAGCCTTCCAAACCTCCTACTCCACCACCACCAACTCGAAAGATGAGTCGACAGGCCGAGAAAGAAGGCAAGTTCGAGCTTTTCTCTACACGTTTTTGTAGCGTAACTCTACATTTAGAACGTGACTTCGTTCCAAGGAAGCGATGGTCAGCGAAAGACAAGAGCAAGCGGAAGCGCGTCCAAGAGGCACCTGACGAAGCCCAGGCGGGTGCTGAAAATACTGCCTCCACTGAAAAACAGCCAGAGCAACCTATCAGACGAAGCAAAAGACAAAGAACTTCTGTTACACATCTTGAAATCCCTCCCGATTCATAGGTCGCTCTCGACGTTTGATCCGTCATACTCTATTCAAAATTTTGTCTATCTTATGTGCAACATAGTAAAAGCTAGGATGGTATGGTAATAATTGTAACTCACAGGGTAATTTACAAAGAAGTCTGTCATTGGAGGGCTAATTCAATCTACACGGATAATCCTGCATATAATGTTTTCTCGAACTCTACATACAACCTATA
Source organism: Gymnopilus dilepis (assembly GCA_002938385.1). Classification (NCBI taxonomy): domain Eukaryota; kingdom Fungi; phylum Basidiomycota; class Agaricomycetes; order Agaricales; family Galerinaceae; genus Gymnopilus; species Gymnopilus dilepis. The sequence goes on along the minus strand of NHYE01005537.1, from coordinate 22,192 downwards.
CACTTCTTGATCAGCAGTCGGTATGATTTGCGTTCCAAAGACTGCAGCTACGCCTGTTTCTGGGTCAATCATATGATATGTATTGGCCCATCCGAACCCTGCACGCAATGTCAGATATTTTGAAGTGATGAAGGTTAAAAATCGGCTGCGCACAGAAAGCAGTCCCTTTCCTTCGCCTTTCAGGCCAATCGGTCATGGTGAGGGCGAGGGCGTTGCTCCATTGCAAGATACTTCCCGGTGGTGTAAAGGGATAATGTGCTAGAAATTGACCAATCGACTTGGAGCCCTCTTCGTTTAGGCTAGGTTCGAAGATGCTCTTGATTATGTCGACGCTAAATAGAGGATTTTTGGCCGTGCCAGCTTTTGAAGATTCGAAGTCACATTCCTAATATGGGCGCCTACATTGCTTACCTCGGATCTGGAGAATATGACGCAACAGAGAAAGGTAATCTCGCAGAGAGCCATATAGGCCCACACCTCCCAGCAGGCGTCTGACTGTAAATGAATCGTGAGGGCCCGTATACTTACAAGTGGTAAATTCGAATGGACAACATAAATTTACCTTTAGCAGGGTCTTCTTCATACAATCTGGATTGACCCGCCCAGCGTTCCATAACCCCATTTCTTCGGTAGGTCATATCGACAAGCCTTGACTCTATATCTGGGGTAAGATAGAACGAGGCAGTCATGCCCAGCGGTTTGAAAATAGTTTCTTGCCTAAAGACCGTGCTCAGTGTTGGAAGGGTCCAACTTGAAGACGGAGTAGAAAATCCTACAGGTAGCTTTCCAGCGATTTTCCGCTAGCTTTTTCAACTATGAATCCAAGGATATCGGAACTAAATCCATATGAGACTTGCAAATCCAGTCAGCATCTAGAATTCCCGATAGAATCACTAATCCAAGTATGCAGTCCTCACAATTTGTTCCCGGCTCAAAGAGAACAGGGATTCCTGGAAGGTCGTCTCGCTATGCCCATATCAGCCGTATGTCTCAGAATATACCAGTGCCCTCACCTTGATGAACGAGATAAACTCAGACACTGCGTCGGTCTCGCTGTGAGGAGCCGCGTAAGCGTCTAATTGTTGGTCGAATTTGATGTCGCGCATAGGGTAGAACAGCCCGCTGGTGTGATGAAGAAGATGATCGATCGTCATGACCGTTTCTGCTGGCTTATAGGACCAAGTTGGGGCCATCTGGTCTTCAACTATGCACAGGTGGGAGAATTCTGGGAAATACGCCGAGACAGGCGCTTCTGGTGAGAGCTTCCCTTCTTCAGTTAGCTTTAGCGCGGCCAACTTGGGGTGAAAACACTGAATTGAGACCTTGTTATATTGGAGAAACGAAGATCGACTGACATGCACGACCATTTTTGTCTGGCTACAAAGCCAGAAAACGCTGTCTTCCTTGACTTGCCCACTTGCAGGGTCATCGAAGACGTTGGTTCCTCCCGTTTTGAAGTAAATCTCTTGATTCGCTGAAGTCGCCCCGAATACAAATCCAGGGATAGCCTTCTCATCAATCACTTTCTTCTGCATCAAGCTTTAGTGACAATTGACTTGTCTGTATAGAATGTATCATGCACGCACGACTAGCTCGTCGAGAGCCCGTCGACCTTCATGCGTCAGGGTAGTCATCATCTCAAGTAAAATCTCAAAAGTTCCTCGGTGGAAGCGATGGTTCGAGAAAGGAGCTAGAAGTTGTCGTCAAGAATCGGCCACAAGAAATTACAAAGCGACCATGGGATTCCACCCTCCACGGTATCGTGTAAGCACGCAGATTAGATTCGATGGCGCAGTCCGAGTCTGCTGACGCGACGCGTCAATTATGGTCACGTGCGCGACTATCTTTGTCGCGGTCCGTGTTCGCTTTTGGAAGGCTTGACAGTGACTTCCACTCCCTTCAAAATGTCGGTCCCAAAAATCGTTATAAGAGCCAGGCCGTCCTCTTCGCAACACTCTTCGCAACAAAGAAATGCTGCATCCTCGTCTGCGGCAGCCACTCCTGCATCCCAGGTGGATTCACCCATGGATTCACCCACGGAAAGGGAGGATGACGAGGCTGAAAATGAAGACCCTCAAGCTATGGATGTCGACCAGGAAGAGACTGTTCCTGAGGAAGAAAACGCGCAAGATCAAGACGATGATGCATCAGAAAGCTTCGTAGAGACACCTGTGCCTCGTCCCCGTGGACGGCCAAGAGGCAGAGGAAGAGGCTCATCATCCAGCATCACCGGTACGCCACGCGCACGAGGGAGGGGTAGAGGACGCGGAAGACCTCGAGGTCGTCCAGCCAACTCCCTGCTAATAAGGCTGCCAAAGAGGAACGACGAGGATACTGAGGCAGAAGCTGACGTGGAAGGCGAAAATGACGCGGATGTGGAAGCGCCAGAGTCAGCAGAAACGCCGGCAGCAGTCCCAGAACCTGAACCTGAGAAAGAGGCGCCTATTGGAGGTGGAAAGCCCTTCCGGACAATCCAAGGGCAGGTGTACGTCATCGACGCGGACGAGTTCGTTACGCCGGACGACCCCAAAGGAGACGAAAAGATCGATGAGTGGGGTAATTTGAAGGGAGGTTTGTGCATTTCTTACGCGACTAGGTCAGATGGGAAGCTGACATTCTTGATCCTTTGTACAGGTCGTCGGTTTAAAGCTGCTACGTTTACCCTGCCCAACCGTCATCCGCACAAGCAGTACATGCTTGCCATCGACGCTGCTCGCACTTCAGGTTTCCGGGACTCATTATACTACTTCCGCCGCAACCCTCTCGCCCTCAAGCTCAATGCCACCCAACCGGAAAAAGACTACCTCATTGGCGAGGGCAAACTGGGTTCTCATCTTCGAACAAGAAGTGTCACCCTCGTTGCAGCAAGAAGCGCGTTCAAATTGCACGGAAGTAAAATGGTCGTTGGTCAGTCTTCGTCCTACCTCAAGGCTTGAACAAATCCATCTAACTTCTTACAGACGGAAGATGGGTGACAGATGACTATTACGAAGACAAAGTCTTACAAGAAATCACAGAGCGTGGCCTGAAAGCTGGCGACCCCGTTGGCGAGCTCCCAGACCCCAATGCTCGAGACCACAACACTGAAGCCTCAGCCCTCAACGCTGCCGCAAACGCAGCAGCGTCGGGCAAAGGCGATCGAGGAGGTGGGGGCGGAGGAGGCATATACCGCGCCGGAGGACCTACCACCATTTTTGGAGGAAGTGGTTGGGGACCATACAGCGATGGACCGCTCAATGCCGTGCGGAAGAGTATATTGTCAAGGGACGGTGTCACGGAGGAAAATTGGATGTGGATGATGGCGACACGCGTGAACGAGGCCAACGAGATGTGGACTAAGCAGAGGAAGGAGGCCCTGAAGGTTGTAGAGGGCGTGGATGATTTGAAAATGGGAGGTGCACCCTCGCCGCCTTCAGGGACGCGCTCGCTTGCACCTAGCCATGGTCAGGGATTGAAAATGGAGGAAGAAGAGGAAGAATCAGACGTCGACATGACAGACACCCCCAAATCGAAAGGCAAGAAACGGAAGGTCAATTCTGAGGACGACACGCCTGGGCTTGGAATTTACGAACCTCATGGACATCTTATACACTGTAAGCTTTATTGCGTCTTTTTTTTTGCTCTATCGGGGCTGACTGCACGTAAACTATCGTAGATCGATCTGATACTCAGCCAACGAGGAGTAGATGGGAGGCTCTCCCAGATTCCTCGACAAAACGACGCGTGCTAGGTGGCACAAAGGTCGGCAACGGTGCTTGGGCAATAGCCTGGGTGGACACGGTCCTAGAGTTGCCTGATCCAGCAGCGGAGGCTGACTCTCCCGAAGCGAAGGAAAGGGAACGACTACTGAGAGAAGCAGAGGCTTCAGGACTGGTTCCAATCGATGTTGTTTGATATTCAATCGAGATACAGGATCGGTAATTTGGGTGATATCTTCATTTTTTGTGGGCTAGATACTCTAACAGAGATGTACTTTATAATCGACAATTCCTGTAGACTATATCAACTGACGAGAAAACTGTCGATCCTTACCCACGAGGAAGAGCTATCGTACTGAGATCTACAGTGAGGTTCAAACCAAGGTGTTCAGTCAAAACAGCAAGGCGGTCTCTGAGGTTGTGCACATCGTCCACTGTTGGTCTTCCATTCTTTGTCCCATTGACCCCACTGCTTGAGGCCCCAAGGTTTGCGAGCATGTCCTCGATGCCTTCCATCTCTCTCCTCTGCGCAGAATCCTCATTTTCGTCTACACCGTCGTCGTCCCTTCCCTTGTCTTCGAGGTGTTCACGAGCGTGCTGTTCCGCTTCCAAATCGCGAGGTACAATGTCGGAGAAGCGGACGCGTGATAATTGAGACGCAATAGATTGTGCTTCCACTAAGAGATCTTCTCCATGACCGTGAGGGTCAGACGAAGAGCTGGAAGTTGAACCAGAGGTTTCTTTGAGGACGGAGAGGATTACAGAGGATACGCCTCGTAGAAGCCCTAATTGACGACCAAGAGGCACGCCGACGTTGGCATAGCCGGCGTCAAAGCCTTCTTGAGATGAGGCTTCCTTGCCTGCTGTGATACCTTCTCGATATCCGGCCTGCATAGTCAGCGAACGAGGGAGAAAAACATATACTAAGTTTTTGATCAATGCGTTGAGGCCGATCAGAGTAGACTCAACTCACGTTAGTGAAGTCATTTGAGATCCTGGACCACTCGACATCTCGGACGGTCGCGTTGTCGCCTGTGTCATCCCAGGGCGAGTCCATAGCCAGACGATGGTCGATGAAAGGAAGAGAGGAAAGTTTGCCGCTGAGTTTATATCCCAGGATCTAATCATGGCAATAATTCAGGGGCTTCGCGCTCTTGAACCAGGACCATCACCACCGACGTCTCCATTGTTTGCTGTACCAACAACCTCCTTGCGTTATCTTCTGAGGACTGTCGACGGACTCTGTCCGACACGAACGCAGAGTGCTTCACACCTGTCAAACTCGCCTGGAACTGCACCTGTGACTACTGCTCTTCGCCAACAGAGTCTAATTTGGTCGTGCCATGTATTCTCATGACCCGGAAACGGGATGCTTCTGGAGCCTTATAAGCCTCGGTCCAGCGTGAAAGGGACTCGTTACTTCATAAGTCTCGTTCAGACATGGTCAAGCTATCAGAGAACGGCAACAAAGCTCTGAACGACCTCGCTGTATGTCCTTCTCTTCTCCGTTCGACTTTCGTTATCTCAACATTATTTTGGCTCTACAGGAGAGGATTACGAAAGAGAAGAAGATCCCAGGCTTTGCTTTTGGCGCTACCACGGTCGATGAGGAGCTCATCTTCAAGACTGGAGGGTATCAAGTCGTCAATGACCTTAGCAGCGGTGCTGTGGACAGGGATACTGTGTTTTGGATCTGCAGTATGACGAAATTACTTGCTCATGTGCGTTGCTTCACCATCGCACCTGCCTCGTCGTGTACCGTGAACTCACACCATGCTCTTCCCAGATTTCAGCCCTTCAACTCATCGAGCAGGGCAAACTTACGCCAGACACTCCCGTCTCCCAGTTCTTCCCGGAATTCGCCCATCCAGTTATCGTGCACGATACACTTTCACCCAAGCCATCCTACCACCCAGCTACAACGCCAATACTGGTGAAACACCTGCTAAACTTCTCCAGCGGGCTTTTCTACAACTACAATGCGCAGCCGGATAAGCCGAAGAACTCGACGATGCCCATTCCTATGTTTGCCGAGCAGGACCCGAAGGATAGGTATGGGACGTTCTTCAAGAGTATCATGGTGAGTGAGCAGTTGTCGTTGGCAGAAGAGATCATCGTTGTAGCTCATATTTTGTTTTCGTGTCTTGTGCAGGGCGACTTACCTGGCATTCCTATCAAGTTCGAGCCTGGCACAGACTGTGAGTCAAAGAGTTTAATCTTAGGCACAATAATTGAAGGCAATAACAGTCGTCTACGGATACAGCTCTGATATCCTAGGCTTTATCGTCGAGAAGGTCACTGGAAAGTCCTTGGAACAGTATCTGTGAGCTTGTAGTCTTGCAATCATCGACGAAAGGCATCTCATGAAATGCAGAAAGGGCCACGTACTTGGTCCTTTGGGTCTTCATGGGTCATTCTACGTCAGCTCCGACATCGAGGAAAAATTGCTCAAACTCTCATTCCGGAGAGCAGATGGGGGATTAGAGCCCTGGGCTGAACAAACCACGAAACTTCCTGAACGTGACCCCGCCAAAAGTATTTTCAAGGTTGTCTCTTGTCAAAAGGCGTTTTGACCTGACGTGAATCTTAGCTCTTCTGCATTTCGGAGGCGTTGGATATTTCACTTCTTTGAGTGACTATCTGACCTTGTTGCGTCACATTCTCCAAATCTATAGTGAGTATTCTAGCACCTCTTACCAGAAGTGCCACTGACATGTATCTTAGGCGGAAAGGTGACGGACGGCATTCTGACGCAAGCCACCGTCCGCGGTATGTTTGTACCTGCATCGCCTGAAGCTGGTGGGAGAAACTTGGACTTGTTCGTGGATAGCTATGGTGATCCGGGAAACAGGTGGAGTACTGCACTCGCGGTGTGTGGGGCTGACTGGCCAAAGCGTCGGCGAAAAGGAACCGCTTTCTGTGCGTGTGGCTCTCGAAGACTCCTCGGAGCTTTATACTGATGGTTTATCCAGGGTCTGGATGGGCGGGGACATATTACTGGATGGATCCTTCGACAGGAATCGCTGCAGTGTTCGGGACGCAGATCGTGCCCAGTCGTGACCCTGTCGTACTAGGGTTGTATTCCGAGTTTGAAGAGACTCTGTACGCCTCACTAGAATCGTAGAAGCACTGTCGCTGTTACACGTAGTCATAGTCAGAAAGATCTAGACTGACAGCGGGCGGAAGTATTTTGAGAGACACAGCCACATCTGGGTCTGTTCATTAGATTCCACGACAACTCTGGATGACCTTGAATGGCCCTCCTCGTCGTCTCCTCCGTCTTCGCCCTTTTTCTGCTATGTTTGAGGGCGCTCGCGACTGAGTCGAATGCGCTGGTGCAGCGGCGGCCCACCCTCACCGACTACGGCACGCACCAGCGGTACGGCCTGCCGTCGATCGAGGAGACTGCGCCCGACCTTGCTCAGGACCACAGTCTGCTCGACATCGTTCTCATTTCCTCGGTAGATGGCAAGTTTCATGCGCTCAACAGGACCTCAGGGCATGTCCTGTGGTCCATGTCCTCTTTTGCCGACACAACAAGCGTCTCCGCACCGTCCTCGCTTTCACCTCTCGTGCGCACGACACACCCCAAATACGACCCGGACGTCATAGATGAGGACTCGGAGGACGGACAGCACGAAACATACATCATTGAACCGCAGTCAGGCGACATCTATGTGCTGCATTCGCCGTCGGAACCGTTGCAGCGCTTTCCTTTCTCCATGGCGGAGTTGGTGGATATTTCGCCGTTTACCTCGGTCAATGGGGACGATATCAAGGTGTTTGTGGGCAGAAAGGAGACGTCGCTGCTCTTGATTGAGCTGGAGACGGGCAAGATCAAGGCTACGCTCAATGCAGAGTGTCCTTTTATCCCAGACGAGTATCAGGATACTCCCATAGATTTGGACGAACTTGAAGGGAGCAAACCTCCCGTCTCGGCACCCACGGAGGTGTATATTGGTCGAACAGGTATGTTTGTTATCCTATCTATCATCATCCGAATGTCCGCTCATTTTGCCCTCAGACTATATTATCTCTATTCACAAGAAACCCAAACCCGGCAGACCTGCCCCACCTGCCCAGGAGCTTTCTTTCTCTACATACGGTCCTAATAACAAGGACAACCACCTCCAAGCCATGTACCGCCGCACTCCCGACGATGTATACATTCAACCTCTTGCTACCGGCGAAATAGTCGCCTTCCGTGCGAAAAGCGACAATACAAAGGCAGCAGATGCTGGTCGGCCTCTTTGGGCGCAACAATTTTCCGCTCCTGTGTAAGCACTCCGTCTTTGCCCTTCTTACGGAATCTGTGAACCTTAATCTCTCCTGCTGTCAGTGTCGCGATCTTCGATGTCCTTCAAAGTCAAGCATCACCGCTCCAACATCCTTCACATCCCTTCGTCCTCCTACAACCTAGACCTCGCCTCCAAGACCTTTTTCCCAAACTCACAGGACCAGGTCTCCCCGAACCTATCCTCCGCAACATGGGCACGGCATTCGTCGGCATGGTCGACGGCACCGAAAGCCTTTTCGTCATGAGCCCAGACCGTTACCCTCTCATCATCTTTGGAGGCGGTGAACGGCACACCCTACCGCCTAGTGAAGGCCACCAACAAGACACTCAGAAGAAGACATCATCCTCGCCTTCTTCTCCTCATGAACCGGACCTCGACCACTGCCTTGACAACCCTTACGACCCACGGTGCTTAGTTGGCGTGAGAGCCCTCGATGATACCGACGGGCTCGAAGGACGAATGAAGAGGCTCTTGGACGGGCCAAAGGCGCCCACGCCTCCGCCACAGCAATCTATGGGAGGTAATCAACAGCAGCCTGTCATAGTTGGTCGGGGCCGACCTTCTTGGAATGCTGGTGCTACAGATGACACTGACAACTTGAGCGACCCATCTTTGCTTAGGATCGAGGGTCCTAGATCCTCGTCTGTGCATGCGAAATTCCTCGGATTTATTGGGTCCGACAGCAGGAATACAATCGGTGGACAAGGCATTGGTGGGATTTGGGAGGCGGTGATCGTCTCCCTGATCTTTGGCGCTTTGACCTCTTGGATGCTTTGGGCCAAGTTCAAAGCTAAGCTGCGTAAATCATCGGCGAAGTCGCAGGATGAGAAGAAGGAAGTTATGATCACGCCAACCGTCGTGGATGGCAACAGGGTCGAGGTGGCAGACGTGCAAGTCAAACCTGCCGTGGATTCGAGTAATCTCGAAAAGGACAAAGAACCTACGACGCCTAAAGCTTCTTCGTCACCTTTGCCTTCAGTCGATGACGCACCGACGCCCACTGTCAGGAAGGAGCCTCCACCTTCAATTCCCATCCCAGCAACACCTGGAACGCCCTCCTTCGAGACATCTACTCCTGGTCTGGACACACCCACACCAGGACTAGGTGACGAAGGAGACGACCTCAGTGACGGTGAGGGCGCGGAAGCGGGTGCAGCCGTTCCGGGCAAGAGAAGGAACAGGAGAGGGAGGCGAGGGAAGAAGAAGAAACCTGGGCTTGCGAATGGAGCAGCTAATGGTGATGGTGTGGAGAGAGAGGACGGGGAGAATGGTGAAGGTGAACTGCCGAAGGAGGAAGAGAAGAAACCTCCTTCGCTAGTGTTGACTACGACTTCACCAAAGCCGCCAGTGGTCCAGCAGCCCTCGCTGGTAGTATCCGATACAGTTCTTGGTAAGTTTTCTTGTGATTCGTTAGAACAAATTGCTCATATCTATCACAGGGTTCGGCTCTCACGGCACTGTCGTATTCCAAGGCTCCCTCCAAGGCCGAGCAGTAGCCGTCAAGCGCCTTCTACAAGACTTTGTCACCCTTGCTGCCCGCGAAGTTTCCATCCTCCAAGACGCTGACGACCACCCGAACGTCATCCGATACTACTACCAAGAATCACATGGCAACTTCCTCTACATCGCCCTCGAGCTCTGCCCCGCCTCATTAGCAGACATAATCGAGAACCCCGACCGCGATCAATGGCGAGACATTGCTATCAACTTTGACCCCAAGAAGGCGCTGAGGCAGATCACGAGCGGCCTGAGGCACCTGCACGCGCTGAAGCTTGTGCACAGGGATATCAAGCCTCAGAATATCCTCGTGTCGAGTGCAAAGACTGGCGGTGGGTTCGGTGGTGGTGCAGGGCGGCCAGGAGGATACCGGATGCTCATTTCAGACTTCGGGCTGTGTAAGAAGCTCGATGTCGATCAGACGAGTTTCTTGCCTACCGCGCATGGTGCGATGGGCGCAGGTACCGTCGGCTGGCGGGCACCTGAGATTCTGGGTGGCAAAGTCAAGCTGGACGAGCCTTCTGCGGGTGACGAGAGCTCGTTGTCGTCACGGGGGTCGGTGGCGACTGTCAATGGCAACAATGCTTCAATAAGCAGCAGCGGGTCAGCATCCTCCTCTAGCACCCCCAACAGACTGACGAAGAGTGTGGACATCTTTGCTCTGGGATGTCTATTCTATTACACGCTCACGAATGGTGGTCACCCTTACGGGGACCGGTTCGAGAGGGAGATCAATATCATGAAGGATACGAAGGACTTGAGTGGGCTTGAAAGGTTCGGAGAAGAGGGTACAGAGGCAAAGAACTTGATTAGCGCCATGTTGAGCTTCGAGGCTCCTCAGAGGTATTGCTTTTTAATCCCTGCTTATGTAATTGACTTGTAATTGACCACATTTTTTCAGACCGGACACGACGACGTGCCTGCTGCATCCCTTCTTCTGGGACCCTGGAAGGCGGCTCAACTTCCTCCAGGATGCCTCAGATCGGTTCGAGATCATGTGTCGAGACCCTAAAGACGCTCATTTGCTCACGCTGGAGCGGGATGCACTCAATGTCGTTGGTAACGATTGGCATGCAAGGCTTGACAAGATCTTCATCGAGAATCTTGGCAAGTATCGCAAGTATGATGGCAAGAGTGTGCAAGACTTGCTGAGGGCTTTGAGGAACAAGGTTTGTTTCTTTGCGTCGTCCCGGGCTGAAGGGTGTTGATCTTCTTTTCTGTCTTTCTAGAAACATCACTACCAAGATCTACCAGATAATGTCAAGCGACATCTTGGGCCCATGCCCGAGGGTTTCCTCGGGTACTTCACGAGGCGATACCCTCAGCTGTTCTTGCATGTGCATGGGGTCATCAAAGAGACGGGCCTGTACAGCGAATCGATGTTCAGGTCGTACTTCGAACTGCCGGATCCATGATCAGGCAGCCAGTTGCATCTTCGACCCAGCTGCTCAAAAGTATATATTGCAACACCTCATTGCTATCGACTCGCCTACTCTGCATCGCTTATCGCTGTCGATCAACCACCCATCTACTCGCAAACATCGTCGCGCTCTAATGTCCCTCAATCAATTTACTTTGCATCGAACCCGACAATCCTCACCTCACCACTCATGTCATCAGCATACATATACACACCCTATCTCATATATCCTTATCATCTCATTTGACGCCTCGCATCCAAGATCTCAAGTGTATTACTGCTGTACTACCACTCGGCCGCACTCGACATGATTTATACTCGAAAAGCTATTACCCCGAATGCCTTCGGTTCCTCTCTGGGTCTGCCAATGCTACTCAGCACTTGGCACTTGAAGCCTCTGCTACGTGCCACATCCATGCTTCCGGCCGCCCACGTTGTCCTCTTGCTTTGTTGATATCTTATATTTTCTCTCTTTACTCATGCGGAATTCTGCTTTTTGTTTCTTTCCTTGTGTTTATTTTCGTATATCACTTCCTACAAGCTGTTTTCTTTCTCTTTATTTCTTCAGTGGATACCGTGTTCTTCGTGGAAGCTTGTGTATGTGATTTGGCATTGGTTGACTGCTTTGCTGCGGTATTGACTCGGCAAAGAGGGAAGGTGTGGAAATCTGTAACATTAGTAGACTATACTTAATTTTCTTCCCATGTTTGCCCAACCGGAAGCTTGAAGCAGGGAGATTTGAACGAACGCCGTACCGTGAGGCGGGATTAGCATTCACGCGTATAATTCACTTCTAACTTTCGCCATCACCACCACCATAGCATCAGTAAACCATACCTCAGGCTTCGATGACTACATGCACTTGACTCCTACTTCCTATAGGCGATGGACTTGGACATGGGATCACTGTGGGCGGGGTCTTACAAGCTCCCTCACCAATAATGTCCGACTAAAGCTTCCTTTTGAATCGTCCCTCTGCGCTTCAATTCGGTTTCCTCCCACATAGGCACCTTCGATGACCATGACGCTTTCGACGCGCCAGGCTTTGTTATCTTCCTTTTCAGCAACTTCAGCAGAGCTTTTGCAATGTGAATGAAGACGATGTCGATGATTCACATGGCACCGTTCATCGACAATCTCAGGGTCTCTCTTGATATCAGCTTTCCCTTATTGCAGGGACGTCAAACAGCTTTCCTTTCGCTTTTGACATGAGGATTCCGCCGACAGCTTGATACAAGGGATGGAAGACTTTGAAGACCACACCGTCTTGTTTGCGAAACGGCGACATTCATGGAGACCATATTTCCCTTGCCCAGCTCAGCGATTGAAGCCATTTTCGGTATCAAAGCTCGCGACCATCCGCTACGATTTGGACGAGGTCGGGATTGCGGTCCTCCAGCTTCGCAAGAGGGAAATCGAATTGTGTGAAGGTCACCCATCTCGATTTGACGAGGACGTGCTATACCAGCAATAAAGGGGACAGTTCCTCCAACGGCGCGCGCACGCAAGCTATAGTGGCGACAGTGCGACACTCAAGCATTGCTTATGTGTCGACATGAGGAGTTGCGGCGAGGCTAGCAATATGAGCGAAGAACAGGCGGTGGAGGGGGTCTGACGTATTACTGAAATTATTAGGGATCAACGAAAGAGAAGAAAGTCGAGTCGTAGCACCCGACAATGGAAGTAGGAAAAGGATGGTGGTATCCGATTAAGATTAGATATGTAAGTCAATACTCTTGGTCTACAGTAACTTTATAAGGCTGGGTATACTCTAGGACGAAATCGCAGTGTTCGGAATGTGATCTCCCTTGTAGTCGTGGTCATTTTGTTTAGTCTACGAGGTACCTGCAGGTACCCGAGGCCACGAATTCGAGAAGGCTTGAAACAGTTGTGTCTGCTATGTTTCTGAGGGCTTCGTCGGTCAAGAATGCCTGGTGTCCGCTGAGAACGCTATTGAGTGTGATACTCTTTAGTCCAAGAGGCAGCTTACTCACCTTATGAAAACGTTGTAGTAGGTCAATAGACGAGCAAAAGCATCGTCAGCAATGACCTTTGAGCTACCATCGGCAAAGAAGTACCCCCCTTCGCGTTCATATACATCCAGTCCGACAGCACCAATGTGTTCGCTTTTCAGTCCCCTGGAAGAAGATATGGTCAGAATTGGATTGAGGAAAGGCTAGTTATGTCTCAACGCACCGTAGCAAAGAGTAAGTATCCACGAGTTCGCCACGAGAAGTGTTGATGATCACAACGCCTCTCTTCATCTTGGAGATTGCATTGTCGTTGATGATATGTCTCGTGCTGTCCATCAGGGGACAGTGCAGGCTGATGATGTCCGAGCGGGAGAATAACTCGTCGGGAGTGTCGACATATGTCATACCATAATTTTCAGCGACTTTGACATTTGGATATGGGTCGTACGCGATCACGTTTGCTCCGAAGCCTTTCGACAAGATCTTGCTCGTGAGCATTCCTATCTTTCCTGTCCCTATGATCCCAATCGTTTTTCGATGGATGTTGAAGCCCATGAGGCCCTCCAAGAGGAAGTTCCCTTCTCTAACCCGGTGATAGACTTTGTGGTACTTCCGCACAACAGTGAGGAGCATCCCAACGGCAAATTCTGCTACTGCTTCAGGGGAGTAGGAGGGTACACGAGCGACTTTGATGTTGTAACGCTTCGCCGCCTTGAGGTCGACGTTGTTGAATCCGGCACATCGTAGGGTAATGATTTTCTGAGGTGATTAGAAGCATGAGTACCAGTCCGAATCATGACAATGATGCAAAGGAATGCTAACCACTCCAAGGTCGTGCAGTTTTTCAACGACGTTTGCATCACAGACGTCATTCACGAAAAGACACACCGCTTCATGTCCTGCAGCGAGTAGGGCCGTTGATTCATTGAGAAGTGGCTCAAGGAATGTAAACTGAAGATATTCTCCTTCCGGGGCAGATCCAAGGGAAGCTTCAAACGATTCGACGTCATACTACACAATTCAACGCCAAGGTGGGTGTTAGAGAATGAGACTGCTAGCAGGAAAGCTTGGTAGCGACTTGCCTTGCGCGTTCCGAATATAGCGACCTTCATTTTAGGTAGAGTAGAGATGATGTTGTACAGACTTACAGTATCAGGGGTATCACATCGCGTATTTATCGAGAATTGAGGCCAAGGTGGACGCTAAAGAGCGATGTGGTCGCTGTTTGAATCTCATCGCCTTTCGCACCGAGTTCAGAGACATTCTGAACGGGCTACCACTCGCAAGTGACTGGCGGCTTCATCGGCGCATCGCTTCCTCCTACATGAACGGCATCGAAACTGGTTTGAAGGCGGAGTAGTCTACGCTTGGGAGTGGACCTTTTCGCCGTAAACACAGTACGGACGATGCATAGGAGTGTCTAATAAGGTTCTGTGACTCTCCAGCTTCTAAGAGACGGCTGGTCAAATGGTTGGATCAAGACAGAGACTAGCATGCCAAATTTTTCACACGAGGGTCATCACCTTGCAGACTTGCAACTTGAGCTTGAACTTCAAGCTTCAAGCTTCAAGGGTCTTTGGCTACTCATTATCTACTGGACCTTGTACGGGTTTCACCGCAAAATGGCTCGGATAGAAACCGGAAACCGGTTCCATTTTCCAATCTCACTTCAACATCAGCAAAACCGGGTAAGAGTCAATGAAGCGCTCCATAGCGTCGTAGTGACAATACAGCAAGAGATCCAATAACTATTCGGAAACCTCCCTTTCTCGTAGGAACCTGCGGTTTCTGGCCTCCGTCAGAGGTATAGAACGCGTTGGGATTTGGAAAGGGTAAATTGACCCAACCATCAGACGCTAATTTGACAAGTTGTCAAACACGATAGAATCTTTTTTTTGGAATACATGGCGCTGGCCAGGACGATGACCTCCACTGCGACTGTTACCACCGCGTCCTTGGCTACTGATGCGTACCCCGGGATTCCATATAAGCAAGAGGGTCTCTTCGAGAAGGGGGGTTTCCCCATGGACCCACATCGCCTTGGTATGAACCGACGTCCGTCGTCTCTGTCGCCAGTGAGCGCCTTGGACTAGGGAATCGGCTTACCAGTGATATCGGTTGCGGCGCCGGCCAGTCCTACATGTGAACCACGGATGACGGAGGGGCAGGTAGAGAAATCTGTCCAACATCGAGTCAATTTGAACAAAGAGCAAGGTCCGGGTGAGTGATCCCGTTTACATCGCGCGTCGGTTTGTTGAAGTCCAATAATTATTGTAGGAAAACTATCCTCAAGGGTCACTATCCTTGATGATGGTCTTCCTGGCACAATATCAATTCCGCACTGGGTCATCTTCGTACGTGGCCCTGCCGTTTCCAGCGTTGTTTCAAATATTCAAGGACGCAGGCTTGGTGTCGTACAACGATATTTTGACATTTGTTTAAGTTTGAAGGGCATGATAGTGGCTGTGGACAGACCCATTAGCGCTATAGGGTGCTACCATGCTAGCTGGTGCCAGCGCCGGCCAATCAGGTGCTACAACATATTATGCGCCCAAAATCAGATTTCGCTGATGAAGTTGTCCTGAGTAACATGCAGCGCACTGGGAAATGAGATAGGAATCCCCGCCATCTTGTTTCGCTGTTGCTGCCTTATCACCAACATGGGCCGCAGCTATAAGCGTAAACACTAACTTTTTAGAAGAGCCGTCACTCATTCTCTACCGCATTCTCTACCGCCTCCACTTAGGTTGCTCTGCACCACAACTCCCTGGTTCATCTTTCTGATACAGCATGTCTCGGTGGATCGTGGTCGATGATACTGACCCGGAGATCCTGTATTCTGGGCCGTGGTTTCAGGATGTAGGTTCGCTGAATGGACTGGGCAATTACGGCTCTCCCTACCAAGGCACTTCGCACGGAATCGATGCTAATGGAAACTTTTCGTACTCTTTCCAAGGTCGGTACAAAAACTTAAAGTGATGAAGGCTTGATCAGCTGTTTTACTTACCGTCGCCGTACTAGGCACCGGCGTCATCGTTGCTGGCTCGGTGCTGTTTCCTACCTCATCCAAATCCCCGGTTTCGGATCCGTCATGGGCGTGCAGCGTCGACGGAAGTAAAATACCTACCAACCCGAACACAATAGCGGGAAACAGGCTCAAACTCTGCGGAACAGAGGGTCTCTCTGACGGGCCTCATAATATCACCGTCGAAGTAACATCCTCAGATCAGCATACTTTCTGGCTCGATTATATCCGATACCTTCCGCCCCCTGGCGTCAATTCTGACAACGCCCCTCTCCGCATTGAAACTAGCGACTCACAGATAAGTTATGGACCAGGGTGGAAAACATACAATGGTAATTTTTTACCAGGGCAACTAACCCAGCAAACCGGGACGACTCTTTCTTTTGTCTTCCAAGGTGTATATGACCTTGTAAGACCTTCCCAAAGAGACAAACACTAACCGACCTCTCAGGTGCCTCCCTGTTGTGGCTTGGCTTCTATGATAACAGCCTTCCTTCCGCGGCAACAACTGCTACCTATTCAGTGGATGGTGTAAAGCCCGTTACTTTCGTACTGGATGGTACTGCAGCGCAGGTCGCCGGTGCCGTACAGTACAATCTACCTTTTTTCCAAACACCCGAGCTCCCCCCTGGAAATCATACCATCCAAGTTGTGTACCAAGGCGACGCGCAAACTGCTCCTTTGAGTCTCCTTTTTTTTGAAACTAACGAAGGGAGCAACGGAAGCGTGAACACGACATCATCAGAGCCCAAATCAATTCCCCTTCCCTCAAGGGGGAGCAGTGAAAGTATAGAAGCCACATCATCACAGTTACCGAACCCTCTTCCCTCAATCTCACGTAAGTAACTTGTCCGGCTCACCGGTTACCACAGCTCATAGTTTGAGATCTTTGATACACAGTCACCACACAGGCTGCTGCCTCAAATCCAGGACTCAGCTCGAATTTGTCGAAGAGCAGCTCCACAGGGGCTACTATCGGCGGCGCACTTGGAGGGCTGACCCTTCTCGTCTCGATCTTCGTGGCGATTCTTTATCGTCGATTGCATACAAAGCGTCGCAAAATCCCGCAATTCGCCGTCATGGATCCTTTCTATCTCGAGCCGTCTCCTACGCGTCGTAGCCACGCTGCGGAAGAAACTCCAAACCAAGGTCGTGACGTCGTTTCCCATTCGAGTGCGCCTGCGAATTTCAAACATGGTCGTCTGGGAGCTCCTGTAGCTCGAAATTCTCAGATAGGCAGGAATGCCCTCGGACCTCGGGGTCCAGTGGGTTCATACACTGTATCTATTGGTACATCATCTCCACCTCTTCAAGTAACTGAGCTGTATCCAGGGGAGGTCCAGGTTAGGGATGAAGATAGCGGGCTGAGATCCCATGATGGAATAATGATCGTGCAGGACTTGCCGCCTGCGTATGTCTTGTCGTGAGCTTCCTCTCGAATTATCGATTATTCTTCGCTATTTTGCTCCTTCTGCACTTGTCTATCATGTATACGATTTCCTCCGTTGGATGTGATTCTATGGACGGAAGTCTTCCGTATTTCAACTCTGTTTCGTTCTTCCTTATGAGAAGATGACATCCACTAAAAATCTAACAGCCCAACTCCGCGCACTTCCAGCGTTTGCTCGAGGGAACGGACTTCTTTGTCTATTCTGGAAATCTCCTTCATCGCCTGCTTGGGGTCCTCGTCACTGCGCTACGAGGTATTTACAGGTTCCCGTTGCCTCTAGGTCAAGAAGATTCTCAACCGTTGTCTCTGCAATGTTGCGTAAAGCTTCATCGGTCAGGAATGCCTGATGTCCGCTGGGATGATCAAAGGGAATGAGCATGTTGTCAGACTTGCATTGTTGTCACAGGCTCACCTCATGAAGACATTGAAGAAGGTCAACAGACGTGCAAAAGCATCATCAGCGATAACCTTTGAGCTCCCATCAGCGAAGAAGTAGCCTGCTTCGCGCTCGTAGACGTCCAGTCCAACAGCACCTATATGTCCACTTTTCAAAGCGCTGGGAGACTTTGAGTACCTGGTGACCAGCGATGCGCATACGTACATACCGGATCAGGGAGTAAGTGTCTATCAATTCGCCACGGGAAGTGTTTATGAGAACGACACCCTTCTTCATCTTGGAGATCGCAGTGTCATTGATGATGTATTTCGTGCTGTCCATGAGCGGACAATGTAAACTGATGATGTCCGAGCGGGAAAGGAGTTCGTCGAGGGTATCGACATAAGTTATACCGTATTCTTCAGCAGCCTTCGACGGGTATGGGTCGTATGCAATCACAGTGGCGCCGAATCCTTTCGATAGAATCTTGCCAGTCAGCATTCCAATCTTCCCGGTTCCAATGATACCAACAGTCTTGCCATGGATGTTGAATCCCATAAGGCCTTCGAGGAGGAAGTTTCCTTCACGGACACGATTGTACGCCTTGTGGTACTTCCGTACAACGGTGAGAAGCATTCCAACGGCAAATTCAGCAACGGCTTCCGGCGAGTAAGAGGGGACGCGAGCGACCTTGATGTTGTGTTGCTTCGCAGCACTGAGGTCGACGTTGTTAAAGCCAGCGCATCGTAAGGCAATGAATTTCTAGAAGGTTTATGAGCAAAAGAGTGATCGGTTACTACACTGTGCTGCTCACCACCCCGAGCTCGTGCAGCTTTTCAATAACTTTGGCATCACAAATATCGTTGACGAACAGACATACGCCATCGTGATCGGCAGCAAGGACGGCGGTAGCTTCATCGAGGAGAGGATCTAAGAACGTGAATTTCACTTCTCTGCCCTCTGGCACCGATGCAAGCGCGGCTTCTAGTGAGTCAAGATCGTACTGTACAGCGAGTGTCAGCACGCCAAAAAAGAGCTGTAGTGCGGTACTTCGCCAGACACTTACCTTGCGGGTTCCGAATACTGCAATCCTCATAGTGATAGTAGGTTCTATAGAGGGTGTATAGATGTTTTTGAAATGAAACCCGGCATAGCTTGGCGGCTTTTATCGATGACAGACATGGTGGGGGCAGTAAAGGTGGCGTTATTTGGTACTGACATAAATAGGGCTAGGCCTCTTGCACTGCTTCCTCCATCACTCGGCCTGGACTCCCATCCTGTTATCACCTTCATCTCAATTGCTATCTTCCATGACCCTCTCTGATGTGTAACTCTATGCTATGTACTGCGGGCCTAGACCGAGTTCTTTATAGGCAACACCACGCCGTCATGTTGATGATGATTGCGTCGTGGGGTTTAGAAGACTGAGGACGCCCCCGTGGAGGTAGCCTGCAGAGGGATGCTTAAAGAACAGCTATAACCCTTCCAAGGCATTGACAACGCAATGCTTATGCGCCTGGAGAAGTTTCATTGGCTTGCTACTTGATCTCGACACTTCCAGAATGGCTGGATGGTCTGACATATCGGGCGAGCTGAGACTTTGAAGATCACCGCCATTTCATAACACTTGACTTCGAAGCTGGCCTCGAGGATGTCCGTAGTGCACTTTTCCTGCTAGTGATTGCCATTAGCCTCTCACGATCCCCAGCAATCGACGACTCGAGGTGGATGTGAGAGATTGACTGTGTCTTCTATCAGGGTCTTTCCTAGGTTTAATGACTTAGCCCCCAACGTTGGCTGGGTCATTGTACTCGTTTACTGCGGTTTTGGGCGCTTGTTTAATTTGGATGTTCGCAGTCTTCCTCATTGCCTCGGCGTGTTCATTGAACATCTGTATTTAAACGCTTGATGTTTCGGGGCTTGCTCGTGTCCATGTCCTTCTTTGTCCGCCTCAGCCACTAGTATAGGGTGCCAGAAACGCTATGCAAGCTTTCAATCGGGCCAGTAATTTTGTTCTCTCTGGCTGCTACTTCGTGAACAATATTGGCAAGAAGGAGTCGCTGGACGATGGTAATGATATTTGACTTTTGCAACCTACACCCCGTCTAACTGTCTGGGCGATTTACCAGTTCTCCTCAAATTGAAAGAGGCAGCAGGAGTGGGAGCAAGTTACGATTCCGTAGACCACAATCCCGATTCCTCGGTCCGCATTGATGGAACGCTCATTTCGTCTCTCACTTCCGACAATGGTGGCATAAACAGTCCCATTTTCTTCATTCACAGCATCAGCCCTAGCCACGTCAGGTCATACGGAGAATGCATAGCGAAGCATTGCAAGGAAGAACAAGCCTTGTTTGCAAGCGTCTTCTTTCGTCGCGTCTTGTCCGTCTTTCCTGCAGAAGGAAAACGCCGTCTAGTCCCCACACTCGCTTACCAGCTCGCTGTTTCTCCTTATGCTCCCGAAGAACTCAAGGTCGAAATCCTCGGCGCTCTCTACATGGAGCCTGACATTCCTGAGCACAATCTGAAGAACCAGTTTCAGAAGCTGATTGTGAACCCATTGCTGAATGTCGCACACGTGTTGCCTGCTGATCACCCGGTCATATTCTTACTCGATTCGGTGCAGAATATCGACAGCGCCGTCGTAGTGGATGTGCTCAGAGAGCTTACGAGCGCCGTAACTTTCTTGCGCCAGGCCACTGTGCCAGTCAACGCCAAAGCAGTAATCACTGGTGTTGGATACGACAAAGTCTTCCAGGCATTCAAGTCAGACCCTCCCGACCAGATCACGTCAATGCCCGTCTCCGGCCCACCTTCTCTCCTGGCACGATCGAGGGCGGTTTTTTTCCCGGTTCTTGATTGGAAATATGGACGACCCGAGTTTTTTCAACGACTGGTCGAATTAAGCGGTGTAGGAGTGGCGATGGTGGGCCTCCCCGCCTTTGTGATGCTGACGAGCATGGCTATCCTACCAGCTCCATTAGGTGTCCTTGTTGGCACTTTCGGTTCACTGTTTCTGGCGATTGGAATGACTACAGCCGCATCTGTTGGACTCACTATCGTGGTGTACAGGGAAGCGATACGTTTCGTATACAACAAATCTGTTTGATCACCTTGAGGGTGAGTATCTAGTACGTCCTCCTTCTAAGACGATCTGTTACGTAGAGGTGCATCATACATAGCATGGCACTAACGTCGTGGCGTACAGTAGAGTGTTTTGTGAGCATTGGTCGTTATACTGGCAACCTGCAAGCAGGAATTCTTAATCAGGACAGAGATCTAGGAAGTAAGATATACGTGGTGAACCATTGCAAGATGCTAGTAACACTGCGCCTTCTTACCAGATCTCTGCCTTCCCTCATCTTCCGGGTCTGTATGCGCACTCCCTACAAGAGTTAAGATTCTAAAATAATACATGACCTCCCAAACCGCCTTGAAGTAGTTAGAGAAAGGCACGACGGAACGAAGAGGTCAAATTCTGCATAGTTGCATCAGCTTCTGCAGCAGCAGCAGGAGCTTGGGCCTGCGACGCTGCTACACGTTCACTGACCCTCCTTCGATGTTCGCGATTCTTCAAGTGGACATCAAAATTTGCCAAAGTTTCACCAGGGCCGGGATAATATATCTGCGGTGACGAATCAGCTAGCGGGCTTGCACAGTTAGCTCGAGGGGATCGCTCACTTTTCCCGGACAGTCAGCACATCTGATCCTCCAATTTGTACTGCAAAGAGCGCTTCCTTTGTTTGACTCATGGTACATAAGTTGGAGTCTTTCTTGGGGATATTTCAACACGAGGACCGCTGTCGCATCGATTAACCATTGTGGAGCCTAAGGCAACATCGGACTGTTGATTCAGCCTTTCAATACCCAGGAAAGTAATAAGGCGGGGGTTCACCTGCTGCCCTGTAGAATTTGGGGAAGCTGCAACGGAGGAGCCCTGCACTGATTGTGGGACAATTGTAGGAAAGTACGGCATATCTTCTTTCACTGCTTGCGAAGGGATGGGGAATCGGTCAAAGGTTCGGCGCTTATAGGTGGTTCAATCATACCGATTCTAGTACGAGCGACAGCAATAGGGTAACTGGGACCAAGCTTGGAATAGAGTCGGAGAGGGCTCAATGAGTCAGATTACCCCGGGCCTTACTAATGATAGTTCTCAAGGAGGATAAGGCGAGCCAAAAATTTTGATGCCGCCATAAGGCAAAAGTAATAAGAGTGGAATATTTGGAAGAACGAGGAACCAAGAGAAAGTCAGAGGTAGTGCATTATGGTGCAACAGATCTATTTGATTTGATATCTTACTACTAGTACTAAAATCCGTATGGATTTTTCTCCATATTTCACGGTCCCGCATTGCTCAACGAGCAGCCCCCAGGACACTCACACTTATCCCCAAACTCTGTCGACGAAAATTTCCTCTGGAATCTGCTTCGGCAGCTCCTCCTTATACCCATT
>NHYE01005536.1:0-41546 GCA_002938385.1 Gymnopilus dilepis | reverse complement strand
TTACCCTCATATATGCATAGTTATGTTTAGCTTACTACCAGGCTTGCATACATCAGCTAACGACTACAGGTGCATGGTGAGCCTTTGACTTTCTCATATATAAGCCTACTGAAGATCTTATACTCTAGCTCTCTTCTGTCCTTGCAATGGTAATCTCACCGACAGAACATGTACCTTCCTTTGCATGCGTCAAAGCCTTCCGTGTCTCCCTATTGCCTCTACCTTTCGTCAAACAGCAGCACCCTTATCGGCCGGCATGATTAGAGCAAAGCGGTTTATACTGCCTGTCGGGCTTGAGTCGAGATGCTCAGGAATAGTTACGGATGGACATAGCTGGATTTGGAAGCATTTCGGGACCTCACGCACCGTCCGAATATTCGGTCGTTCCAGAAGGTGATGAACTTCGTCGGTGTTGCCGAGAGGGGCTTGTGCTGCAACGTTATGTCAATCACTGGGGTGTTAGGACTGCCTAGGTCAAGGCAGCATCGTCCATTCGAGTATGGTTTGCTCTTGCCGAGGATCACAAGGGGTATTATTGAGGTACTCCAGTAGGATGGCTGATGGCGCAGATTTTAGATGTCGTCAGTCGTGACCTCCTTCTGGATTTGGGTTGCCGACGAAGCTTGAAGGACGTTCGAGTTTTCGACGCTTGTGGATTGTGAAAATAACTCCCCACCCTCTTCAGCGAGCGTGGTGTCTTGGATGGAGATCTAGAAACCGCTTTGCGGTTTGGCAATGCAAGAGCCTCTCGTTAACTTTCATAGCTACATGGTTGTTGGTGGTTGAATCAATCTCCGTTAGTCCCTCGTTCTCTGATTGTGAACACGGCGTCAACGTGTGTGTCCATAAAATTCCCGAGAGACACTGAATGACTCCTTGAGTACTAGTTGTCCTCGGTGTTCCTTTCGGGTATGACTTATCAACACGCGTGCTCGGGTTCTCTTTTCTTCCCTTTTTTTTCTTCTTTTACACCAATTTGCGGGGATACTTTATAATTATGGCCTTCGTGCTGGATTGTGTCCTGCCAAGGTGCGCGATAACAGGCGTTCGAAGGATAATGATCATGTTACTAGTACCTCGCTGAATACTACCAAATATCTTAGGTCGTTTGGTTAGATAACACTGTAGCGAGGCACTCGTAATGAGCCAATCTACCTCTTGGAACAGCACAATTAGCTGCAACGGGCATATCTACTATCGACCTACACCAAGGTCGTTAACAATCGAGTTCATCAGTCCAGTACCTGAAACGAATGTTTGAAAGGCTGCTGATTGCAGCCATTGCCAGAACACATTGGAAAAGACTCCCGGCCATGCTTGACGTGTCAACAAAACGCGACGCGTCCCTCTCGTGATGCGCGTTCCTGGTCACGAGCCTCAAGAACACCTCTTCGGGAAGTTCTGACATAAGCGATAACGCCTCTCTTTCCCCCTTGCTCTTGCTCCCACCCCGCCGCTTAGTCTCTATGCACCCACTCTCCCTTTCATCGTGCCAGTGCATCTACATGAGCTCTGTGCGCTCTTCAAGAGTCAGCAGTTGATTCTACCTCTCTAGCGAGCCTGTTGCCCTTCTTTCTCTGCGGCAAGCCTTCGCCCCGCCCTCTGTGCTCCATAGCCCTGACCTGCTGTGTGCGTTTGCCTGAGCGATATGGAAAGGCGATGAACGTGGCACGTATGCATGGTGAGCTCCCTGTTTTCGACTTTGGATTTGCCATTCATGATAGCACACATATCATAGGTTGGCTTGTGACGTTGATCCTTTCGAGCATAGCTCGAGAGTGCTATCTCAACCAACATGCTGATTGAGCCACCGGAGAAGTCATCGCCTTTTCCGAAAGACTCTAGGGTTGCGTACCGGTAACCGCCTCTGGCTCGACGGCGGTTTGTAATGCTTCAGGTTGCAGGTCAGGACCTGATGCATGCGTTATCGACCACGATCTCTGGATATGGGTGCATTGGTTTGGGTTTGGCTGGGGCTGGGCGATGTTCGAGCTTATCTGGGATGTTGTCCCAGGAGGTGATAGGCTTTGAATGCGCTCGTGGGCTGGTAACTATCGTTGGTGGTGTTGACGTGAGGTGTGACCTGTGCTTTGACGTTCTTCTGGGATGATGGCGGTGCGCATATAGGATATTTGTTGACGTGATTTCACGAAGGCCGTGGCTCGCGAGGTTGTTACTTTCGACCTCCTTCCTTTATACTAAGAAGTTCTGTCGCAATGCGCTCAGAGGGTGGTGCACTTGAGACAATATGGGTTCGATTCCGCATGGTGAGCTATTCGGCCTACTTTGCTTTTGATTTCGCTGAATTTGCCAACCACTTCGTTCTTAGGCGCCTTGTGCGGGGATAAATCTTTTCAAGATACCCTCAGACACGAAGGTGACATGCGCTGAATGCCATGCTGCCCATCTTGTCTCTGAAGTGTTGTCAAATTCTCTGCGCATTGCGACGGACGACGCATCTTGTAGACCTACCTGGCTTTTCTGGTGGCGGAAGGATATTCTTGCGCTGAACCTCAGAGCCCTCAGAGCTTGGGTCAAAGCTTTCTATCGGGTTCGCATAGAGTATTCTCAGTTGACGGGGCGTTTGTTCGTTGTCTGGACCTGACTCTCTTCGAGACAGTCCTTCAATGCTCACCTTCAGAAGCACTGACGTCAGCGTGCGTGTTTACCCTCAGGCGAACCCCAGGGTGGCGACAAGATAGATGGTCTTCCCTGGGGTTCACGCAGGTTCCTGGAATCATGCACGCTCATGCCAGTGTCCCGTTGCTTGCGTCTACCTTACCCTATCCTTTATACTCCCTGTCTTTTTTCTGTTTCGTTCTGGGCTTTGGTCGCTTTTTTCCCTGTTCGTGTCTAGGTTCGTCTCATTCATGCAAGGGATGAGAGGAGAGTTGCATCTTTTGTCAACGATTTGACATCCTTCGCATATGCGAAGCGATGATGATTGGTCACTGACAGAACAGAGGTCCAATGGCCACGTTCCTCTTCACTCCGGTTCGGTAAGGGAATTAGTGAGATAAGCTTGTATTCGGGTCAATTGGCTAGATTGTAACTATCAACGAGCATCGTAAAAGCTAAGCATATGTCCCTGTATTTTTGTACTGGTAGCCTGAGTGCTTTAGAGGCACTGTCGCCATCGGCGGATTCTCATGGGTAATGATAGTCTGTCGTACATTTAGTATGATTATCAAGAGTCTCAGGTCTGCGGAAGTCCTCGTTATGTGCAGACTCGGAGATGAAGACGTGTCACAGTCACCCCATGACCGTTCTTATCAACCACCATCACCTTCACGAACAGGCGTTCTCCTTGCTTTCTTTTCGAATCGTATCTCGACCACGCCATCTACGCGTTGATTCTAGCAAGACGGAGCAGTCTTGTCTTCCTTTGCGCCTTGATTCTGGATGTGAATCGCCTTGAAGCCAAGTCAGGAAGATCGATATGGCGTGCGACGGGCAGCGATGTTACTGGGAGATTTCGAGGCTAGGTTCGTCGTCTACTGTATTCCTTTCCTTCCTTGCAAAACCTTTTGAGTGACTTGTTGTCTGCTCCAGTGGTCGACCTCCCATTTAAGCTACTCAAGGATCGGTCATTGTTATAAGATCTTCCGCCACGCTCACTTTCACCCGCTCTGCCTTGGCACTTGCAATCAACCATCGGACCCTGCTGCTCATATAGTGCGCTCGTTCCCTCCCTTTCTATCCCTCCTTCCCGGATCTTCGTTGTGACGGTTTGGACTGATATGGTAAGGCGGTGGACTCATCTAATGTTCATGGTGAGCCTTTTTCCTTTCCTCACCTCCGATTGTGGTCTGTACAGATGCTGATCACAATCTTCTGCAGCTCTTCGATGGAGCATGTACATAGTTGTCGATATCACCATCGCCTTTCCTTGCAGTTCGCTGTCTTTTGCTTCTGCTCCGACGATCGCTGTTTCTTATGGCTGGTATTGGAGCTTGAATACGCCGTGCGGTGTTTCTCAACGCGCCCATCGATTTGCGGTTCATAGCCCGACGTTGTACAAAGGCGGATGATCTCAGGCGTGTGCATGCCAATGACGACGATAGCGGTGGGTATATGCGGTTATGGTTCATGGTTCGGTTTCTCATGGCATACGTGGCGTGTCTGGAGGACCGTAAAGGAGAGACAGGAAACCGGTACTTCATGTGGTGAACATCTCTTCTCTTATTTTGACAGAGCTTCTGATAATAATGGTCTTATCGTCCTTCAGCATGTTCATCTCTGTGACTCTATGCAGCCGAGAGATTTTGATTCTGCATGTGAGTCGTATCCGAAGGATCCTTCCCTTCTCTCCTTTTTTGTCCCCTTTCGCGCTCCGTGGTATTTCCTGTGGAGGGTTACGGATGGACAGACGGAGCTTCGTGGGTTTTCGTTTGATGATATGATTTTGACGGGTATATGCGCCGATAAAAGGAACGGTGTTCATGGATTCGGATTGGATTTTTCTGCTGGTACGCTTGTTGATGTTAAACGTGCACCGCAGTGTATCTGGGAGTGACGCTGACGAGACGGTATGGCACGAGATATGCATGGTCAGACCCTCTTCTGCATTTCGAAATTTTACCCCCTCATCTGCTGACTTGACGTCTTTCCAGGTGCTTTGTCGAGATTTCTTAACCTCGTCTCTCTTTGATCGATAGCACCATGCGTTCCTGTGAGCGGCTCATCCTTGCTATATCGTCTCGTAGGTCGAACAGTTTCCCGGATGCATTGCTGTGGTGCAGTCTTTGCTGAGCTCGGGCTTTTTGGGGGGTTGCTGTCAACGATTGTTATGGTTGGAAATGGGATGGCTTTCGTGGGTGGACGGTCTTCTGCGAAATCAAGATGGGTTGGGAGGTTCAAGGTGCGTCATCCATACTCATACGGGTGAAACTTCGGAACAGCATATTGCTATGCGTATCTTTTACGGCCTGAGGTCGACATGGAGAGACGATAAGGCCGATCGAACATCCACTTGGTAAGTATTCCTTTCTATATCTGTGATTGATATTTGATACGATCAATCAGCAGGTTCGTCGGGCTGTTGGCTTCATAAAGTCAAAGGCTTTGATTCTGCATTTTTGTGAAGTTGAGGTGTCTTCTCGTCTCTCTATTGTCGACTCCTTCGTCTTTTTGGTGCGTTTTTCTTTCGAGGACTATCGACGCAGATGGAGCGGTGCTTTGCGGTTGGATAGATCCTGTATCGAGGGCGTTCTGTCAGACTGGCGCTGATAACCGGATGGAGTTGGCGATTTGCGTCGACTCGGGCGGAAGATGTCGTTGACTCGGAGTTTGGGTGTTTCTTCTTTTTTATGTTGATCATCGTGCTCCTCTCGAGTCGAGAATGTGAATTGCAGTGTGGTTGCAGCCAGCGGGGTGATGCCGGAAAGACGATATGGCGGCACGACTTGCGCATGGTACCATGGCACACCGCCTTTCGGGAACTATTCTGCCCAACCACTTACCGGGAGTGTTTTGTTCCAGGTACTCATTCCGGATTATCGACCTCGCGTCTAGAGCATTCTGACATGTACCATGTGCTGATATAGGTATAGCCCACATATCGTCTTTCAGGCGGAGCTCTGTTCTGCGAATGTTACAGAATGGTGGTCTTCTCGCATGTGTTGAGATGAAAGGGGTCGTTGAGGTTTACATTGAGGTTTAATTGATACGGACTGATCTTGCTATGCGGCTTCGAGTCGGCTGGAGTTTTAGTTTTATTTGATTTTTTCTTTGTTCTCATTCATCAAGCCGAATCCCAAGCTCGTGTTAGTTCTACATGCTCGGCGATACTCGTAAGGCATTCAAAGAAATGCTGCACGGTTCCCGGCGCACAGTGGTCCGCCTCAGTGATTTCTTGCTCAGAACCTGTACGTGCAGCATGTACGCTCATGGCTTTTACTTTAGACTTCAGATTTTTGTCAGTCCTTTCAGTATCGATTTGTTACCGTTTTGAGTTCTTTGTAGAGGACATATACAGCACGACGAATGCAGGTCTTTACCACCTTACCAGCTGTAATAGACCGTAGTTTATCGGAGAGATAAATTACTGACTACTAGTCTCCAATGACAGAAAATTTTAAGAGGCAGTGCTTGCGAGAGCTTGTAGGAAAGCAAGAACCCAGGCTCGAAACGCGTCTGCAAACCACGACGCGTCATGCTCGTGATCGAGTTTAGTGATCACGAGGTGGCTCGGTTTGGAAGGATGGGACACCGCCACCGGTTTTCGTCCAGCCACGCCTCGTTTCTTATCAACGACGATCGACAACGCTCTGCTTCTCTTCCTGTACAGGACCCACTATGGCTACGCTCCGTCGAATCTACCTCGCCAGTCAATTAGGCCTCTCTTGACCACTCCTGCTGCAACATATGCCTCGGATCGTTCGACGGAAAGCTAGAGAGGGGCTGGGACTCCCGAAGGTTGGAAGATGTTGGCACCGCTGACTGGGCGTTCCAACGTCCATCACGGACATATGGATGGTACGCCTACAACTCTGCTGACTCTATCATCTTTGTGGTGACTGACGCTCTTCCGGATCTCTCTGGTCCGCTTTGTCATCAGAGGACAATCTTCCGCATCCCTTGCCCTTCCCCGTATCCGCTGTCCTTGCTCTCGCTGCGACGGATCCAGCTGTCCTGGCTTGCTCTGGCTCATGGGCGGTGGCGGGTGTCATGCGGTCATCCAGGCTCAATCAACTCATCCCCTTAGCTTCAACGCCCCTCGCCAACTCCTCGTCGACTGCTACTCCCAACATTCTTTGCCAATACGATCCTGGTTCGACCGTCTCCTCACCGATTCTCTCTGAACACGGTGAGCTGTCTCTAATCGAAATTCCTGATCCACTGATGACGTTGCAACGCAGTCATCCCTCTCGACTCTTCTCAAATTCCACCTCAACGCAATGTGCTGTCCTCTCCGTCCCACGTATCGCCGCATCGCCGCGTCTCCCGACTGCCTATCACTCTCAGTCGAATATCAGCGCTCTATTCAATCTGCGCCAATCGTTCGAGCCGATCGATACCGCGCTGTTCTGTTCGTTTCTGGGAGTTGGGCAGCGGGTGTTGCTTGGAGCTGGCTGGAGTAACAGTTGGAGGCGTTTCAGGAGGTAGGGTTGTTGGTTCGAGGGTTGATGGAGGTCGTTGGGGTTGATTATGGTGGGTATATGCCGCGATTACATGCTGGTTCGAGCCATTTTTGGTGTCTAGGACTGCTCGGGATGAGATGGCATCGTCGGTGGTGCGCGCCTAGGCTGAGGATCTCAAGGGAGCGACGTTAACTCCTGTCACGCTAATGATAAGTCTCCTCCGTGTTGACGACGTGACGTCGAAGGGCTTCGGACCTACATTGGCTAATATACGAAGTTGGTCGGCGTCTTGCGTCGTTCCCTTGTCTTCTCCCGCGGTGGATGATTTCTTTGCTTTTGTTACTCGGAGGCTGGAGGCTGGAGGAAATTTTTCTTCCTTGATGGATGGCCGATGTTGGAAAGGTTCTGCGCATATACGGAGCGCCGACGAGAGGGGTGGCTGATGTTCTGACTGGGACCGTTAGAGCTGGCGCTGGTATTATTGTCGTCGGTTAAAGTCGGAGAGCTATCATAGAGAGACGGCATGGTAGCTCTGGCATGCGCATAGTGAGTTCTTTCGCTTTCATTGACTCCGCCGCTCTTTCCTACTTTCTTAGCTGCTTTGTCCGGATCCTTCAATTCGAGATATTTTCAAACAGGTAGTACTCTATGCGCTTGCCTGATAACTGCGGTGCCATCTCTCTCCCATGGCGGCCTCTGTGGGGTAGGGGAGTTCGTTGACTTCTAGAAGACTGTTCTTAAAATCTACGAGTGTAGAGAGTGAGCTTCTGTGGAGGGTGGTCGTGTTGCTCGGTGAAGCAGTTCCGCTTGACTGGGACGGTGGGAATGACTTTTGGATGAAGGATTGGCAAATTTCTTCTGGAAAGGTTGTCTGGAAAGTTGGACTGTGCGATGCTGGAAAGACGGGATGGCTAGACGATTTCTGCATGGCTTGAAAATTACCCCAGCCTATGCGTTGAGTTTGGAGTATTTTGGCTCAGGTAATCGTACTGTGTTTATCAGCAGAGGTCCTTTCTGGTACGTACTGTGCGTTGGAAGATGAGGCCAGAGAATGCTGTCTCGTCTTGAGTGGAGCTTCTCTCTACGCATTGCGATGCGACTACCGACTGATTTTCACTGAAGACGTGATTTGTTGAAGCTTTCCATACAATGTTCTTGTTGGACGTGGGATTTTGTCGTACATGCACATCGATGGGCCGTTAAAGAGACGCTGCATGGTTTCCAGAAGATGGTCGACCTCAGTGTTTCTTATGTCGTGCCTGACGATGGCACGTACGCTTATGACTTATGACCCAGAGTTCTCTTCTCTTCATTTTTTGATTCGGGTTACTGAGATTTTTGATGACCTAGATTTGTCTGCAGTTCTCAATCCAGAAACGTAACAGGATGTAATTTATTAGTTGTCTTATTATTCTACAGAGGAACTTGAGAGGCGGTTATCGCGAGAGTTCGTAGAAATGCATTACTCCAGACTCGAACGCTTCAAGTTCTACAATTCAAACCACGACGCGTCATGCTCGTGATCGAGTTTAGTGATCACGAGGTAGCTTGGTTTGGAAAGACGCAACACCGCCACCGGTTTTCCTCCAGCCACGCCTTATCGTCGACGATCGTCAACGCTCTGTTCTTCTCGTTCAGAACCCACTATGGCTACGCTCCGTCAAATCTACCTCGCCAATCGATTACACCTCCCTTGAACGCTTCCGGTACCACCTATGCCTCGGATTGCTTGACGCAAAGCTGGAATGGGGCTGGGAATCGTGAAGGATGGAAGGTGTGCTGCTTGGCACCGCCGCTGACTCAGTGACTGGGCGTTCATCGCGACGTACTGGACATATGGATGGTAAGTCTACAACTCTGATGAATTTGTCTTCTTTCTGGTGACTGACACCCTTCTGGATCTCTCAGGACCGCTTCGTCATCAGAAGACAGTCTTGCGCACTCTATTTCCTTCCCCGAATCCGCTGCATCTTGTCCTTCCTCCCGCGGCGGCGGACCAAGCTGCCCTGGTTTGCCCTAGTCCTCCCCTTCCATGCTCCTCGCCAACTCCTCGGCCTTTGTCTTTTCGTACTGTTGACTTCTACCTGCAAGACACTTTGCCCATACGAGACCAGATGGACCCGCAAGGGTGCTGAGTACCCATCACATGTCTTGTCCGTCCATTGATTCACAGTGAGAAGGCGCGTGTTCCCGGAAAGGCGGCAGGTGTCGTCCCTGCGCTCGGTAAGCTATTGCTCCCATCGGTTCCCTCATCCTATACCCCATGTTGATGACGTTGCAACGGAGCCGTCCCTCTCGCCGCCTCCCCGCGTCTCCCGACTGCCTATCACTCAGTTGAACATCAGCACCCTATTCAATCTGCGCGAGTCGTTCGAGCCGATCGATAGTGCACTGTTGACTTTTCCTGGGGTTGGGCAGCGGGATGTGACTGGCATTGGCTGGTGCTGGAGGCGTTTCAGGAAGGAGGGTCATCGGTCAAGGAGCTGATGGCCATGGAGGTTGTTGGGGATGATAGTGGGTATATGCTGGGATTGCACATTGCTGTGGGGCGTCGTGGGTGTCTACTTGAAGTTGGAAGGAGGCGGCGTCGTCTCTAGTGCGTGCTCGGGGAGAGGGTGTCAAGGGAGCGACGTCAACTCCTATTACGCTGATGGTAAGTCCGCTTCCTATCCCTCACTTGTTCAGCCTGTGTTATGTGATTTCGCTCAATGTGTTACTTTGCATTAGCAGGTCCACCGTGTCGACCCTCTCGACATGATGAAGCTGGTGGTCTACGGACCTGCATTGGCTGGCCGATATTCGTGTTGTGGCGTCACTCCCTTGTCTTCTCCTCCCTCCTCCAGCGCCGTACGGTTTTTGGGTCAACTGGGGGTGAGAGAAAGATTCGTCGGGCTGTTGGCTTTTGAAGTCGAGAGCTTTTGGCTCTGTATATTAGTGTGTTCTGGAAGCCTTCTCGCCTCTCTATCGTTGACTCCATGCGCTTTTGGGTGCGTTTTTCTTTGGAGGACTATCGATGGAGACGGAGCGGTGCTTTTTGCTGGATGGATTCCGAATTGAGGACGTTTTGTCAGATCGGCTTGAATACACAGGACGGAGTTGGGGATTCGCGTCGCCTCGAGCGGAAGATGTCGTTGACTCAGAGTTTGGGTGTTACTTCTTTTTCTTTTGTTGGTCATCGTGCTCCTCTCGAGTCGAGAATGTGGATTGCGGTGTGGTTGCGGCTAGCAGGGTGATACTGGAAAGACGATATGGCGGCACGACTCGCGCATGGTGAGTACTTCCCTGTAAGTCGTTCTGCTTATCGCCTGACTAAGGGTGTTCTGGTTCAGGTACTCGTCCCGGGCTGGTGAACATCACAGCTCTTATGATACGTACCATGCGCTTGAAGATCTCACGCTAGGACATATCGTCTTTCAAGCCCTTTGTGGCTGGATGGATTCTGATTCGAGAATATTTGCGTGGGCGTTACTCGTCTTTTTGTCCACTGTTCATCGTCTTCCGTGGTATGGCGGGTCGCAGTGCGGTTGCAGAGCGATGTTGGAAAGACGGTGTGGGGGCACGACTTGCGCATGGTAACATGACACACCTCATTTCGTGAACTATTTTGCCCAACCACTTACCGGGAGTGTTCTGGTTCGGGTACTCATTCCGGATTATCGACCTCGCGTCTAAAGGATCCTGACATGTACCATGCGCTGAAGATATAGGTATAGCCCACATATCGTCTTTCAGGTGGAGCTCTGTTCTGCGCATTTTAGTTTCTATTCTGGAAGAAGGCGTTCTTGTATGTGTTTTGGATGGACGGAGGCATCGACATGTCGTTCATACGGACTGATTTTTGAAGTTGTCCAACTCCGATTGTCAAACTCGGATGAAGTTTCTCGTACTCGTTTCCCTTATTTGTGCCTATTACTTCCGCCGGATTCCGAGCTCATGTTAGTTCTACATGCATGACGATTAGGCATCCAAAGAAACGCTGCACGGTTCCCGGAGCACAGTGGTCCGCCTCAGTGATTTCTTCCTCGGAACCTGTACGTGCGGCATGTACGCTCATGGCTTTTACTTAAGACTTCAAATTTTTGTCAGTCCTTTCAGTATCGATTTATTGCATTGAAGTTGAGGTTTCTGATTCCCTCTATTCGTTTGGACGAAGAATGCAGGTCTTTACGCCCATATCAGCTGTAATAAACTATAGTTTATCAGAGAGGTAGATTACTGGTTACTGGCTTATAAACATAAAGAAACCGCGAGAGCTTGAAGGAAAGCATTACCTTGAAACGCGTCATGCTCGTGATCGAGTTTGATGATCACGAGGTGGCTCGGTTTGGAAGGTTGCGGCACCGCCACCGGTTTTCCTCCAGCCACGCCTCTGCGCTTCTTATCAACAAGGATCGTCGACTCTCCGCTCTTCTTCCTTTACAGAACCCCTTCTGGCTACACTCCGTTGAATCAACTTCGCCAATCGATTAGACCTCCCTTGAACGCTTCCCGTACCACGTATGCCTCGGATTGTTTGACACAAAGCTGGAATGGGGCTGGGAGTCGTGAAGGATGGAAGGTGTGCTGCTTGGCCCCCCGGACTGGGCGTTCATCGATCATCACGGACGTATGGATGGTACGCTTACGATTTCTGCTGACTCTGTCCTCTTTCCTGTGACTGACGCTTTTCCTGACCTTTCAGGATCGATTCGTCATCAGAAGACAAACTTGCGCACTCCGTTCCCTCCTCCGAATCCGCTACATCTTAGTCGGGTTCATCGCCCAAGCTCCTTCCTCTCGCTGCGACGAGTCCAGCTGCCCCGGTCTGCCATGGTTCGACACGGGCGATCCTGATTCGACCGCCTCCTCACCGATTCTCTCTGAACACGGTGAGCTGTCTCTAATCGAAATTCCTGATCCACTGATGACGTTGCAACGCAGTCATCCCTCTCGACTCTTCTCAAATTCCACCTCAACGCAATGTGCTGTCCTCTCCATCCCACGTATCGCCGCATCGCCGCATCTCTGCGTCTCCCGACTGCCTATCACTCTCAGTCGAACATCAGCGCTCTATTCAATCTGCGCCAATCGTTCGAGCAGATCGATAACGCGCTGTTCTGTTCGTTTCTGGGAGTTGGGCAGCGGGTGTTGCTTGGAGCTGGCTGAAGCTGGGGCTGGAGCCGTTCCAACCTCAAAGAAGTTCGTCTGTTTGAGGGTCGATGGAGGTTGTTGGTGTTGCTGGGAGGGGGTATATGCTGCGGAGTCACGTGTTTTGAGACGTTATGGGTGTCTACCATCACTCAGGAAGAGGCTGCATCGTCTATGGCGCGTCCTCAGGGAGAGGGTCACAAGGGAGCGACGTCAATGGCCTATTACGCCGATGATAAGTCGTCTCCGTGTCGACGACTTGATGTCGGAGGATTTCGGACCTACATTGGCTAACATAGGAAGTTGCTCCGCGTCTTGCGTCGTTCCCTTGTTTTCTCCTCCCGTGGTGGACGATTTTTTTTTGCTTTGATTACTCGGAGGCTGGAGGAAAAAGGAAATCTTTCTCCCTTGATGGATGGCTGGGCGTTGGACAGGTTCTGCGCATATATACGGAGCGCCGGGGAGAGGGGTGGCTGATGCTCTAACTGGGACCGTTATTGGGGCCCGCTGGTATTAGGTTCATCGGTGGATAAAGTTTCTTTTTGGCTCCTGGCTTCGGAGAGCTATCATAGAGAGACGGCATGGTAGCTTTGGCATGCGCATGGTGAGTGGTGAGTTCTTTCACTTCGAGTACTCTATGCTGGTCATTCCTTGACTACTATACTCTTTCCTACTTTCCTAGCTGCTTTGTCCGACGGGTGCAGTGCTGTCTCTCGAATGACATGGCTGCCTCTGGGAATAGGGAGTTTATTGATTGACAGTCCGCTAGTATCGAAGCTGAGCTTCAGAAGAGCGTAATCGTATTACCCGCCGACGCAACTCGGCTTGTTTGGGATGGTGGGATTGACTCTTGGTGGGATTGACTCTTGGGCGGAGGATTGGCGATTTCTTTTTCATCGATTTGCCATTCATTTGTCTGAATCGCATGGCTATAGGGTCTATCGGGGAAGGTGGGACGATCTGTGCATCGTGAGTGCTATCTTGAAAGTTACCCAGCCTGTGCCGCAGCTGACCTTGGAGTGTTTTGATTTAGGTACTCGTACTGCGTTTATCGAGCTAGGTCTCTTTTGATACGTACCATGCGCTAGGAGATGTGGTTGAAGAGTGCCGTATCGTCCTTCGAGTGGACTATGCTACGTATTGTCATCCGACTCTTGGTCAAGTCATGTTTCCTGTTGCTTTTGGACGTTGGAGATTCCGTTCAGGATGGATCTTATTCCGTGGTCTTCTTTGCGTAATTGCGTTGGCTCGTCTGGGGTTTTCTACTTTCAGTCTACCTCCTCAAACTAGATCTCTGGTCTGTGGTAGGCCTACATGCGCATCGATCGGAGGTCAAAGAGACACTGCATGGTTTCTAGAAGATGGTCTCTACCTCAGTGTTTCTTATATTGTGCCTGGTCATTGCGTGTGTACTCATACCTTATGACCCAGATTTCTCTTCTCTTCGTTTCTGATTCAAGTCGCTGAGGTTTTGATGACCTCGATTTGGCCTTTACTATCTCATTCAGAAATCTAATAGAACGTATTTTATGAGTTGCCGTTTCGTCCTACAGAGAAACTTGAGAGGCAGTCATCGCGAGGGCTTGTAGAAGTCGTTACCCCAGGCTCGAGACGCGTCAACAAACCACGTCGCGTCATGCTCGTGATCGAGTTTAGTGATCACGAGGTGGCTCGGTTTGGAAGGACGCGACACCGCCACCGGTTTTCGTCCAGCTTACGCCTCGTTTCTTATCAACGACGATCAACAAGGCTCTGCTCTTCTTCTAGCTCATCATCTAGTTCAACACTTACTATGGCTACTCTTTGTAGACCCAGTCCGTGCGTCTGGGCAATCTATATCTACTGTCTATGCCATAACTTTGGACATCGCCTGCACACACCCATTCTTCGGAAACCCCGACTCTCTCTTACCCCTTCATATCGCCGCTTTTCCACGTCTCCCGACTGCCTACCACCTTGAATCAAACATCAGCGCCCTACTCGGCCTACGTGAATGACGCGAGACGGTCGATACGAGTAGCGCGCTGTCAGTTGTGAGTTCAAGTTCAGGAGGTTTGGCAGCGGAATGTAACTCGAACTAGGTGGTGATGGAAGGGATTCAGGGATTAGGGCTGTCGGTCCGAGGATGGATGGACATCGTTGGGGTTGGTGGCAGCGGGTGTATGCTTCGATTGCATGTTGCTGGGGGGTGTTATGCCTGTCTGCGATTACTTAGGAGGAGCTGGCGTCGTCGGTGGTGCACTCTCGGGGTGAGGATTTCAAGGGAGCGACGCCGACGCCTATTACGCTGATGGTTAGTCTTCTTCCTTATCGATAGAGTGTGAGACGTTGGGATTTTGCTCGCAGCGTTGTCTTCGGATTAGCAGGTTCACCGTGTCGACACAGTCGAAACGATGAAGACGGTGGTCTTCGGACTTGCATTGGCTAGGCGAAGTTCATGTTCATGCGTCGTTCCCTTGTTTTCGCCTCCCTCCTCCAGCGCCGTGCGGGTTTTTGGTCAACTGGGGCGAGAGAAAGTTTACTTGATGGATGGATGGGTGGATGGATGGATTTTGAAGATGGACTAGGTTCTGCGGATATATGCAGTGCCAACGAGAGCAGTGGCTGGTGTTCTGGCACAGTATTGCTACTACACCCTGCGCTGGTTCCATTGTTGGACGCCGTTTCTTTTACTCGAAGTCAACGAGCTCTGGGGAAGGCATGTCCCATTTGCAGCGCGCTTGGCGGGCAATGCTCGATCATGAGAGGCTATATTGGTTTGATATGGGCACCCGTTCTAACGTTCTCATTGAGACCTTGCTCATCTGCCGATTATACTTCATCTGGGTGTCATGCGCTCTGCATCTCCAGTAAGATCAACTCCATATCGTCTCTCTGTGAATACTGCGCCGCTGGCGCCTTGCAATGCAAATGCCAATGCCTAGGGCTTCGTGCAGTCCTTTTGTCATATTCTGATGATTGTGGAGGGATACTTTTGTTTTGAACACCGGTCAATCATGCGCAAAAGGTGTCAGCGTTGCTGGGTCATTGTGATGTGGATAAGAGGCATCCTTGTCTGTGGTGTAGTGCGTCCTGAGGTTACCAAGGGAGAGGCGGCGGGTGGATAGTGCTCATGGTAAGCTTTGTTCTCTTCAGCAATCTGCAATCTGACATTTTTGCTCATGGTCTTTTCTCCTAGCCTATCTATCGTACCTCCACAAAGATTGAGGTCTGATGTGCTGCATGAGCTCCGAGTCATAGTGTTCGCCTCCCCGCGCCGCCTTTCCCTTGGTTCTCCTCGCGGGCTTTGGAGAGTGTTTCTATGTTTTCAGGTTCTCCGCATGACAGGAGTGGGCTACGACGTTCATCCATTGTTCAAACTCGCTGTTGTTCAACTTCCGTTGCTTTGGTTGTTCGGAAATTTCGTTTTCCGGGCTGGTTGGGAGCTCCATGTCCATGATAGGTCTACATGCACGTGGAATGGATGTCAAAGAGACGCTGCATGGCTTTCAGAGAAGTTCTAAGCATCAGTGTTTCTTGCGCGGTAGCCAATCATCGCATGTACGCTCGTGGCATGGCTTATCACTCAAATTTTCCGACTGTCTATTTCCTATCTGTCCTTTCGATACTTCAGATGCGATGAAACAGACGAAGTGCATATGCAGAATGGAAGACCGGAAGTCGTCGTCCTTGGAGCGAATCGTCGAATCGTACGAGTAATACAGTGTAATTTACTATGCAGGTGCTCTTCCAAATTAACCTTGTTGTGGAGGCTCATCACGGCCAGCTCATCCTCCAAGCACACAATGACTATTGGCTCAGCTAGCACGAGAGATTGCAGAAAAGATTTACCCTCAGATCCAAGACGCGTCAACACACAGCGACGCGTCATGCTCGTGATGCAGCTTTCTGATCACGAGGGGGCTCTGTTTGGAAAGTTGCGACACCGCCACAGTTCTCCTGCGAGTCCGCCACCTTATCGTGGACGATCATCCCCGCTCTGTCAGTGTCTTCCTTGCATCCTGTTCAGGTCTGACAACGACTATGCTCTGTAGCAGTCACCTCGTGAACTGATTGGATCTCTTCACCTTTTGTGTCACACTTTGGCCTCAGTTGGTTTAACAGGAAGGGAGCTGCGAAGGCTTGACGGCATGCTGCTTGGCACTGCGGACTTGATATTCACCTCGACTTGAGCTAGGTGCGTCTCTTCTAGTCCTCAGTGTCGTTGCCTTGCTCTCTCGTGCGGCTTACTACCTCTTCTGTGGTTCGATGTTCCAGCAGCCGATTGTCATCCAAGACGACCGATCCTCAGCTTCACGTCTTGCGTTTCTCCTCAGCTCATCGACCTTCCTCACTTTTAGTGTTACCGGCTGCTACTTGCGACACCCCTGATGAAGACAAGCTAAGTCCCTTCGCATATGCGCACAGTGAGCTCTTTCTCTCGTCGCTTTCCCCGCATATCGGCTGGGGATCCCGACTCCTAGGGTCCACTCAACGGAACATCGCCTGTCGTCCCAGTGCACCATATCGCCGCATTTCCACGTCTCCCCACTGCCAACCACCTTAGTTGAACAACAGCGCCCTGCTCGTCCTGCGGGAATGACTCGAGGCGATCGATGGCACGCTGTCTTGTGAGTTCAAGCTCAGGTGTGGCAGCGGGATTTGTGTGGAGTTGGCTGATGCTGGAAGAGATACAGGACTATGTTCTGTGCATATACTCTACGCAGCCCCGAAGAGAGCAGTACCTGATGCTCTGCCAGCGGTACGGAGACCAGACGTCACTGTTGGGCATCGTTTCCTTTTCCCGCCCTTAAGTGATTTGGGAGAGAAAAGCAAGAGAGACGATACGGGTCTGACATGCGCATGGTGACTTCTTTTCTGACCGAGTCCCTGGTCGTTCGCTGACAATGCCCTCCAGGTACTGTGTTCGGGTCATGTCTGACTTCGAACACTTATCATGTGCTGAAGTTTGAATGATACCTTCGTATCGTCTCTCGGTGTGCATTTCCTTTTGTCCTTTGTGAATGCGATGCTTCGCTTTTGGTTCTGGAGGTGCACTGTTTGTACACGTGGGCTGTGGGCACCTTGGCCAGGGTGCCGCTCGATGCGACGTCAGTTGCTTCGGCTGGTTGGGATGGTTTCGGTTTTGAGCATCTTCGCGTCATGATACTCTATTGGATCGAGCGCTGTCCTTTTTCTGGCTGTTCTTACGGTCCGCGGGTATCGAAGTCGACCTTCTGACGAGGACCAATCTTGCTTGATTTGCAGAAGTCTCGTAATTTGATTTGGACGAGTCGTCTTCGTCCATAGCTGGTTTCCTTCTTGTGTACAGGAGGGGGCAATTCTCATCATCTCCTTTGTTCACTCTATATATCTTGTCGCCAGCTTGTGTCACTTCAATTCTGTTCCGTCTTCATCTCTGCCTGAGGTATATGCGATTTGGAAGAACAGCAGGACTTTCCATGAACTTGGTCTTCATGTGTTCGAACCGCATGGTGATGCGAACTCGTGAGCAAAGTGGGGTACGGAACAAGGTGTGCGGTGCGTCTACCTTATGATATCCAAGTCTCAAGGTATCTTGCCTTTGCCTTTCCTTTTTTCCTTGTCTTTCCCGGTCCGATTTGAATATTACTTTTAGATTGTGTTGATCGCCCCAGCTTTTCCGAGTAACTTAGTTATTACAAGTAAATTATCATAACATATGCGAGGACTTCCGTACGAATGTACATATTTACCAACGGTATTTCATCCAACTTCGAGTCGAGGATGAGCAGCTAGTAATTCTTAAAATTGTGAGGCCAGCTTACGGAAATCTGAGAAGAGTTAATACCGCATTATGAGCTCTTAATTAATAAGGAGGATTCTTCGAGGGTCGAGAGACTCAGAAACGGAATTCCTGGTGGGTAATTGAGCTGAGGGCGTTGAATGTCGAGACATTGCCTCGCGGCGATGGGCAGTTGTTCACGATGGGCTGGGTGACGGTCACTGTCACTCCGACTTCTTATCAACCACCATCACCGACACTCCTCTCTTTCGCATCCCTCTGGAATCCTACGGAGACTACATTTCCTATGCTCTTGTGTTCTTTTGCGGTAACTCCTACCAAGACTCCGGCTATGCGCTGCTTCGGATTGGACCGATGTTGGAACGATAGAAGGCGATGAGGCGGCTCTTTCCCATAGCGCACCGCGAAGATTCGTCACCGTAGCATAGCTAGACCAAGGTACGTCGTCTGCTATGCTATCTTCCATTCTTCCCTTTTGTCTGACGCACTGTGCCCTACAATGCTAGGTCTTTCAAGCCTCAGGATGAGTCCATCATCGCAAAGTAATCTGCTTTGTCCACCTCAACGCCACTTGCCTTGGCCGTTCACGTCCAGTTCTACTGGCTCCATCGATCGGCAAAGTTACACGAGATGGCTACGGACTATGTTGGCCTCCCAGCAGCGCATACAGTGAGCTCCCTTTCGTGTTCCTCTTTCTTTGATGAGATTCGAGACTACGTGGGCTGATACGTCGGAAAGGCGGTGGATCCCGGTCATGCGCGTGGTGAGCCGCTTTCTCGTCCAGATCCATTCCTGAGCTCACACTTTCTGACGCCATTGCTGTCCAGATCCCTATCGTGGTTGGGAATGTCATCTCGGGGCCCACCTTGGCGGGACACGCGCTACTGTTATCTGTCTGCAATCCACTGCCTTTCCTGTTGCCCGGCGCAAGCATTTCTGCTCCTGCATTTGGTGCGGAGAGGAAGAACTTTGAACTTTACGGGTTCTGATCGTTTTCTGGCGTGTCGTATGTGAGTTAGACCTGGGTGGGATGGTCAATGTCATCCCGGGATCTTTGAGCTATGACTTGTCATTAAACCCTCCAGGAAAGCTCGGTGGGCTTTGAGGATTGTTTTGGAGAGACGACGAGGCTGACCTTTAGCTTATGGTGAGGCTATCTCTTGCCTCATTGGTAGTACTTTACTGATGCCGATGTCGTCTATCAGCAGGTTGTCGTCCTGACTTCAAAGTTCATGAAGTTGTGGTCTTGACTCTGCATATCACGATAAGGTCAGGACATCCCGTCGTCTCTCCTTTCTTCTTTCCTCTCGCGCTTGATGGGATATTCCTCGGGGGTGTGTATTGGCGAAGTGGTGCTCTGCGTTTGCATGGGTCGTGGGCATGTCATTATATGTGTTCTTTGAGAGAGAGCGGCGATTACTGCTTGAATAGTGCTACAGAGTTGGGTGTATGCGCTGACGAGAGTGAAGGACGTTCTTGAACTTGGACGTTACCTCTCTAACTGCTCATTGGTCTATGTTGGATCCATCAATCAGGATAGGAACTGCAAGGCGTTCGGGGAGCGGTCTACGAGACCATACAAGCCTGGTTTGCGCATGGTACGACCCTCCTATCACTGTGAAGTTTTCTTTGTCCATTTGCTGATCATATCGTTGGCCAGGTACTTCGTCTCAGTTTGATCAACTGGAACGGCTCCTCTCATGCGCTATGCCGATATGACATCCAATGGCTTGTCTGGTCTCTTGTGAAGAAAGCCTTTGAGCGTCTTGCAGTATAATATCGGATTCTCCCGGATTTGCGATGCTTTTGACGATTATCGGAAGCCTTCGTGTTGGACGTTGGCTGGGTCGAGGATGATGCCCATGAGGCGGTCTGGTCAACCTTGTCGAGATGACTTCTGATGGATTATTTTAGAGCACGTTGACATGTCATTTTGGCTCGACTTTGAGCGGTGTGTGGTCGTTTGGAGTCGACTTCTTTTGTGTCAATTTTTCCGTTCCTCACCTGCGAACTGGGTACCAGCGTGCGTGTTTACAAGACATCCGAGAGAACTGCATGGTGGTCGAAGGAATCGTCCTCCGTTGTTTTCTTCTCGTGGCTTCGTCTCTTCCGGAATACGCGTGCTTGTCGCCTACCGCCGTAAAGTTTCTCTCTGCTTTTCATTTCCCTTTTTCATTCTACTTTGTTGAGATTCCCGACGCCCTATTCCCTGTTCCACATCTTGCTCACCATGATGTATACTCTATGTGGCACGGAGGAATAACAGCGACGTCAATTTGCTGGATAATTTACTCTACATGATTTTGGATGATCGCATGTCTTTGTCACTTCGGATTCACAAGAGCCGACTTGTAACGTTACATTCTGCCTATTTTTTTTTACGATGTAGCTTTAAAGAGCAGTACTCTATCACACGCTTCCAAGACGTGCGAGGTGCTGAGAACGCAGATACCTCACGCCGCCCATGCCACTTTTGGTAGGCGAAACGTAAGCAACATCAGTGTTCGCATGCCAGCGCACTCCCCATCGATAACGTTCACTGCAGCTCATTGCTGACTCTCCTCACCTTACGTCGGACACTCTAGCTTCCTTGGTGTTTTGTATCGTGTCCCAGTGCTCTACGCTCCTCTCATGCTACACTGCCCTTTGCACGATTCCTTGGATGGGATATGAAGGGACGATCAAGTTGGAAACGTCCTGACGTTTAGATCCTACATCGTCTGACCATTAGATCGGCTGTAGCGGGCAGTAGAGGGTATGACAGAGAGGCGATGGGCTGTCTAGATGCATAGGGTGAGCTATGTCCTCTATTCATCCCATTGACTTCTCGAAAGCTTTCGCCTTTTACCTTCATTTCCTAGCGTGATCATCGCTGATAGCACTCTTTTGCAGTTCAATTCAGCTGAGATAGTTGATGTACCGGCCGTATAGAACTGCACTACTATGCTGCAGTAGATGTGGAAGACCTAGTCGCCTCTCTTCATCCCTGTGTCTTTGCAGCTCCATCTTTGGGA
This sequence comes from Gymnopilus dilepis, assembly GCA_002938385.1. Classification (NCBI taxonomy): domain Eukaryota; kingdom Fungi; phylum Basidiomycota; class Agaricomycetes; order Agaricales; family Galerinaceae; genus Gymnopilus; species Gymnopilus dilepis. The sequence goes on along the minus strand of NHYE01005536.1, from coordinate 20,559 downwards.
GGGTCGACGCTCTCTCAAGATCGAGTAATCGGATAGCTTGTTGTAGTGGCCGTCTCACTGGTCAGGACTGTACTGTCTATTCCTCCGCGTCGCTGGCAGTTCGGCGTCAGACCTCGCGGCTGCAATAGTTCTCTTTAGCTGACCAACATCGTCCGCTCTGTCCTTGATTCTGGGAACCACAACCGTTCGATTTCAGCCGAAGCAGTAGGCCAATCTCCATGGCAGATCCTACTCTATGCGCTTTGTCTGGTTGGCTGGGTATATCGCCTAGGATCGGCGTGTCCAAATTACGAGCATGTGCGCAATCGAACAGAATGGAAGGGCGCAGGTGAGCTCACATGCACATGGCGGCTCCTGGCCTTTCCATATGCCTGTGAAGGGTGCGTTCGCCTGCTCGTTCTTTTGTGGACCCTTTCAGCCAAGACGTCTCCCACCTGCCTTGAATGTCACTTTTTATATTCAGGGAATTGCGTCTCCTCTCACTTGATCCAGACTTGGGCGCTGTGCGTCTGAAATGCCCAAGTGGATCGATTTGCCTTTGACCCTGGGCGAGAACTAGGCTTGCAACGATTTCAAGCCCCTTCGCTGTGATGCTTTTCGTTTCTAGCACGTCTTGGTCTTTCGGCTTTGGGATTCTTCGTTCCGTGCTGCTGACAGCGTGTTCGGCTGGATATGGACAAGGAAGGTCCGAGGATGACAGTTGGTTCGTCGTCCTTGCTCTTCCTTTCCAGAACCAGAATTCATAGACGCCTCACACGCTCATCAGTGTCATCACGCAGAGAACGAGGTTGTCCCGATTTTATTCGTTGCATTGCTTGTTGACGACGCGCTCTCCCTTGACATCTTCCACATCATTTTCTGCATGCATGGATATGCTGCGTGAAGGCATCGGGGCGGTACGTATACCTCGCTCTTCCTTTCGCAGCCTTTTGTCGATATTGAGGCTCCTAAGGTGATGTGGAAGATATGAAAAGGGAATTTCGCAAATTCTGATATTACTGAGGACTTTCTGCAGCCTCTTGTCGAGGCTGTGTGCTTATTTGGTAAGAGGAACGAGGGACGAGGTGGCTTTAGCTGACGGAGTTGAATGTCGTGTGGCTACTTAGTAGCATGGTGGCAGGATGGGCGCTTCATGGAATTCGTATTGTACTTCTTATGTGTACGAGTAGTAGATTTATTGTGTAGATATTTCGTGCTATTCTTCCCTACACCGCCACTTATTCATGCGAGTATCGAATATGGCAAGGACGCGTCGTTATTATTTCGTATTGTGGCCGGGCCCTCGATCTCATTGTCGTCTCCGTTACGAGCGCCTAGTTACCGTTTTCAGCTCTGTCGTTTGTTGTGCATTGACCTGAATAGCGCGATGAGCCTTATTTGGAAAAGGGGCGTATGATGAGAGCCAGTGCTTTTTCTCAGTCGGTATCTCAAGGAGGACATTGTTCAACGCGAACAGGATTAGTATAAAGGTGTGAAGGCTCGAGGAATATAGCCTCTGAACCTCTTGCAAGATGAATCGGTACGCCTGTATTATCTGTTATTCATCTCGTTTGCATACTGAACATAGCGATGAACAGGCGTTATGATCCCGTCAGAGACTGCGCTGGCTATATCCCGCCTCATCTCACTCAAGGGTCCGTACCATGCGAGACTGTCGATATGAAGCACATCCGACCCCAGAACCCCCACACCCGAAACCAGTGCATCGCACCAGGCTGCGAAGACACGATAGACTGGTCAACGCGTTCCCTGACGAAACATCTCAAAGAGAAGCACGCTTTCTACTACGAATGGACCGCGTCACCTGCCCGAGGACTGAACCTTTCGTGTATGGATCCGGCGTGCTGGGGGAGGGAGTTTAAGCACTGGGATTCGCTGTTCAAGCATATGAGGCGCTATCATTGGAAGGTCGGGCGGGTGGTTTGTTTGAGGTGTGACCGGTGCTTTGTTGGTGGGGAGAAGGGGGTGAAGAAGCATAATTTGAAGTACCATTTGAGTGGAAAGTAGTGGGTACTTGGTGGCGAAATTATAGTTCGAGGATGAATGCTATGTTACTCTGATTCTGCGCCTATTTAGGAGCGTAGATAATGTCACAAACTTTTCTATTGCTCCTTCCTCGTTGGCTCTCGTACATCGTGTTGCCGTTCTTGAATGCCATTCCGGTTCCAGACCTCATGTGATCGTCGTCGCCTTGTAACCCACCTGCGTGAGAATCAGTGGCTTGTTGATGTCAACTTCAACCACCACGTCCTTGCTGCTGAAGGACGTCGATCTCTGCTTTCTGGCCATCTTTATGGGACCCATCTGACATCTAGCGTTAGAAAATCGACTATAGGTGTGTGATTCTGCCAGATATCGACGCGATCTTGACTGATAGAGTTGTCTCTGTAGGACGCGTCGAACATGTGTCCTGATTCGTGTCTATCAGGTCCTCTAGACGAGACCAGTATCTCGCTCGGTGCATTGGAACCTCGACTCATCGAAGCCCCTTGTCGGTCTCCGTTACCTGACAGCTGGATGACGCACTCGTCGGTCCTCGCTCTCAAGTGTCCTACGCCTTCGCTCACGCTTGGTCGACAACTGTTCTGCAAGAAAGAAGGTCGGACGGGGAATGTCATGGTTTTAGCATAGGCTCACGTCGGACGGAGACTACCTAAGGCGTCTGTATAGCTGGGTCTGAGTCGTGAGTGTTTTCGTCTCCCTTCTCTTTCATTGCTTCCCTGTTTTCGTGTGTTCGTTTTCCGTCGGCGCCGATGCCACGCGGCAGGCACTTGGTCTGTGCTGCCTTTCCTCACCTGCATTCGAGTCTGCCTTGCTTTCCCATACGCTCGTTTCTTTTCAGATGCTGCGGTAGCCTGTAAAGAGCCGGATTGGCTGTGACCCCGATGGAGACTGCTGTCGAGTCATTCAGTCAAGGATAGAAGTGCTGTGTTCGCTGCCAATGTCTACCTCCAACGCTCCTCGCATTGATGCTCGTTATATGCGTCTTTTCTTCTTGTCTCTTCCCTCCGATTCTTTTCACTGGTCTCTATTTACTCTACTAGTCCGCGTAGTGGCTAAATGCCATCGCTTGAGTACATTTCCGTTCCTTTTCGCTCTCGTCAACAAGGATTGGAAGCTCGGGTGTCGTTTCAAGCTGGTTGATGCTGCACATACTCGAATTCGATGGATATATGCGCTACTTTGGTGTATTTCAACGGCAGCTCCTGCCGAACCTTTTTCTTTCTCACAAGAAAATTTCGTACTAAGCGTTGCTAGGATATGCTTCTCACTTTTGTCTTGTCTATTCCGGTCGTATGTCCGACATATGATGTTTCCATGCCCCACCACCAATCGAACGAATGGCTCTAGCAGCCCCGTTGGAAAGGCATCGATCTTGCCCCGAGATGTTTCTCCGGAATGGACCATTGATGTGTTCATGCACATGACTCGCATTCTCTGCTGATGTCTCTTTCTACCTTCATTCTTTTTCCACTCTTTATATTCCCTTCTTTCCGGGGTTTTCTTTGTCGAAGCACCCTTTTGCGCTCGCCATCGGGTTGGTCTTCAGGCCACGCCTCTCTTGGCGTCTCCGACCTCCTCAAGATCACTCGTTCTTCTTTGTGGACTTGAGGGCCTTTGCTTTTGCTTTGGCGTGATAGGTCACAAATTTCTGTTGGGTGGTCTTTGGGCAGGTCGCACTGCCTCGCGCTTGGACAGCTGCATTGATGTGCCGTTTTGGCTGGGTTCTGGAGTTTCGGTTATCGTTCCGCTTTGTTTTCTCCTCCTTGCCTTGGCTAGTTTCGTTCGAATTTCGTTGTGAGTGAGGCTGCCATTTGAACTTCGGCGTGCTCCTCATCTCTGCTTTGCCTTGTCTACTAGGACGGTCTGGCATGAGGCGAGACGGAAAGGCGATGACAGCCTGTTGCTACATGCATATGGCGAGTGTTTTGTATCATGGGGTCAATCACGCTCTTTGCGCTTTCTCGATTTCCAAGAAATCAACTTCTCGATGAACATGACTTCTATGCCCTACTCTTGTCTAAATGCCCTTGGGCGGTAGTTATTACATCTGATTGGTCTTCTACATACGTCAAATTCAAGTTCAGACCCGCTTTCAAAATGTCAAGGAAGGCGGATATATGCTCTTCCGAGAGAGAGAATGGCCTGCGCATAAACTCATACTCGGCAGTGGCTGGATGCAAATAATCACCTCGTATGAACTGCATTTCTAGCGTTTGAAGGGGCCTTCTATGTGGGGTTTCCAACTCGGATAGCGGTCCAAAAACAGATGCGATAGAGGTCCAATCCATGTCTTTCTTGTTACAACGGAGCCATGGGTTCAGCATGTGCTCTGCGTGGTATGCTAAATGACGCAGGTTGGGCAAGAATGGGTTGTCACTCGTGGCCGACGAGGACTGTATTGCCGTTTCAGCAAGACGATGAAATAGTACGTCAGGCAGAGAATCAGCTGGACTTTCCGGGTGCAGCTCGAGCTTAGTGATGGACGGAGTAGCCTCCAAGATTGTAATTATATCGCTGTCTCCGAACATTGGCGTGTCGATGATGGAAATGCAATCCAATTGACAGGAACAGCGACCGAGAAAAGCTACCAGTGAATCGACTACGACACAACCGGTTACTGTCAGATGAACCAGTCCAGGAAAGACTGCAGCTCCAAACAAGACATCTAGGCCGTCGTCGTTAGCCATGTCGATGTACAGGTCTCGGAGCTTGTGGTGCTCAATTGTCCTGCTCATCACGGGCGTCCTGTCCCAATCTATACTGATCAGGCTAACGGCGAGTTCTCGTAAATTCGGCGCTCGAGTCAGCACCTCGAGACATTCGAGAGTAGAGCGTCCAGAAAGCTGCAGAGACGTGAGTTGTTCCCAAGGCATGTTGATAGATGTGAATGGGAGTCCGTTTAGGCTCAGTCTTTGAGGTACGATCTCGGTTTGGAAGGGAGAAAAGTTGTCAATGTCGGTGCTGTCAGTATTGTGGTCAATGCGATTGATTGCCAGTGTTTGGAGGATAGGCTTGCAGCATGGGTGAGCCTTGAAGAGTCCGACGTGTCCTAATCTGGCTTGGTTTATCTCCAGCACATGCCAGCGGTCTGAAACACTGTTGAACTCGTTTACCACCTTTTCCGTCTCGACGTCGCTGATGAAGTGGGAATCTTCGAAGGTGATGGAAAGTGAGAGTGGGAGCCCACCGGATCGACGTAGCCAGTCGTGGACGAATTCGCGGTGCCAGTGATAGTCGGTAATATTAATGTTCCTGAGTGAGACCGCAAGTTCTGTCCATAGCTGAGGTGTTGACCAGGCGATTCGCCTCCATTCATGACAGATAGCTCCGAGGAGAAGGCGGGCTGCAACGCATCTGCCAAAATCATGTGGGAAGACAGCCAACGTCAATGGCAATGGCTCTGATGGAGGAAAGCAGAACTCGAAAATGCGAGAAACGAGCTCTTGAGGGAGACGGCTGGTGATTTTGTCGTGGGATCGATTCACGAGTTCCCTGGCTTCACGACATTTTTCCAGCTGGCGCTCGAGAGCGGCTGCGGCTTCGAGGAGTCGACGCTCTTCCGCTTGGAGTTTGGTGCATGACAAGCAAGACTCCCTTTGAGCGGTGTCGCAGCGAATGTGAGACTTGAAAAGATTTGAATTGCGTATGACCCAAGGCATCGGTAGAAGATTGGGATGATGAGGGAAGAGACTTGGAAGGGGGTATAGTCGAGGTCGGTTGAAATCGGTCTATGTTTTATGCATGCGTGCTGGCCCGACTATAACAATGCACTTTGGACATGTGGCCATAATAGGGCATAAATCGGTCACTGTCAGCCCAGAATAAGGTCAACCTATCAGGAAGCTCTTCGGCGGTTTGTAGTGACAAGTATAATCATAGAACTTGCAGTACCCTCTCGGCTCTACGTTAAATTATGCAAGCTGGAGCTACAAGGACGGATGTTGTCGCGTATCAGAAGGTATGCAAGTACTCACCAAACAGGTTGCCAGTGATTCGAGAGGCCAAATCTACGGCATTGGCTCCAGACCCTCCAATGGCCTTCGCAAGGACACTGGCGGCGTCGCCAGCGGAAGAGAGCAGGGTGGTGTGGACGAAGCGGTGCTGGAAAATAGAATAGTCTATCAAATTCGGAGGACCTATAATTCTCTATCGCACCTTACTAGTATACTCTTTGCATCTCCTGTACTTAGCACGTTGTCCTTCTCGAGTGGTTTTTCATTCCGGACCGCATGTGATGGTCGTTGACTTGTAACCCGCGAGCGTGAGAATCAGTGCCTTGTTGATGTCAACTTCAACCACCACCTTTCTCCTCCAGGCGGGCGTCGATTTCTGCTCTCTGACCTTCTCTGCGGGATCTTCCTGGCGTACCACGTCTGGATCTTGCGTATAGGTACGTAGTTCTGACTGATATCGACCGGATTTTGACTGAATAGGTTGTAGTTTTGTTGGGACGCGTGTCCGACGCGTTCTGTTTCGTTGACACAGGTCTTTATCTCGCTCTGCGCATTGAAGCATCGACTCACTAAGCCCTCCTGTCGGTCTCCGCTACGCGCCGGCTGAATGACGCGCTCGTCGGTTGTCGCTCTCAAGTCAAGTGAACTACACCTTCGGCGACGCTTGGTCAACAAAGCTGCTCTAGGAGGGTCGGATGGGTGATGTCCTGAGCAGAGGCTTACGGCGGCTGGAGCTGTGGTGTATGTGTAGTAGGGTCGGTGAGTGACTTCGTTCTCCACTCCTTCCATCCCTTTCTTCTGTCCGCGTTCGTTATCCTTCGCTGCCTCCGCGTAGATGCAGCACCTGAGGCATTTGGTCTGTGCTGCCTTTTTCCACAAGCTTTCGAACCTGTTTTTTTGAGCCCGCTTTGCGTTCTCGTATTCTTGTTTCTTGCCTGATGTCGAGGATGCCAGCCCGGACATTATACTTGCTGTGCTCCTGACATCGGTTGCCCTCGAGCCCTTGATCAAGGTGTCGTCAAGACGTTCTATTTGCCCGCTCTTGGCGTGGACGCCGGCTATATACCTTTCCTTTGCCTCTTTTTACTCGTATGTCCTGATTTCCGGTCTTGCCTGATCAATTTACTTTGCATAATGGCTAAAGGCCATTGCAATTCTATTTATTTTCTCTTCTCTCGACGTGTCTTAGAAGCTAGGATGCTGCTCGAGATGAATTTCTCGTCTTTGTGGCGCATATAGCTTGGGTTAGTGCCGCATGCACTCTTATTTGGTGGCTATATGCGCTTACTCCCGCGTCATTTCTTGCCTGTGATTCCGGGCTACCTACTCAAATCTTGTTTTTCACTTGCGTCTCGTCTATTCCGGTGGTACGCCGGACATATGTGACATTCCATGCCCTAACTCCAATGGCTGTACCAGCTCATGTTGGAAAGGCTTTGATCCTTCCCCGTGTTCTTTCGCCGGAATAGACCATTGACTCACTCAAGCTTTCATCTTCCTCCTTCATAATCTCTTTCCTCTCTCGTTCTTCTTCTTCCCTTTACGCCACTCTTGAAGCTTTCTATGGTGTCTTCGCCTCAGCACCGTTTTGCGCTCCCTGTCGGGCTGGTCTTCAGGCCACGCCTCTCTTGGCGTTTCCGACCTCCTCAAGATCACTCGTTCTTCTTTGTGAACTTGAGGGCCTTTGCTTTCGCATTGGCGTGATAGATCACAAATCAGCACATTGTCATTAGTGATGTCTGAGCAGGTCGGTATGCCCCACTGTTGGACAGCCGCGATTGATGTGCAATTATGGCAGGGGTTTGGGGTTTTCGGCTTTGATGGTGCTTTGTTCTCTGGTCCTTGCTCGGGTGTGCAGTATCTCGTCTTCAACGAAGAGCTATATCCGATTTTCATTGTGATTGATGCTATTGGTTGGATTTTGGCGTGCCGCTACGTGTAATCATGCGCTCGAGTTGCAGGTAAGCCGTCTATCGCTATTGCTACTTGTTGGAAGATTTCTGACTAGCAATAACCTGAAGCTAGTCTATCGTTTGCGATTCTGAACGCGTGAATGGGACAAGATACAGGTAGATTATGATAACATGCTTGCGCCGCGAGTTATGATTACTTTGTTGAGATAAATGATGCTGTTGTGCGACGGATCATGGAATGTCGCTGTCATTGGCCAGTTCGAGACGCGTCTCCCTCGTGATGTGCTGTATTGGTCACGAGGTTCAAGTTGTGCTGGTCCTTTGTGTCCGCCTGCTATGATTCTTGGACTGTTAGACAGTAATGGGGAGAACAAGAGACGACCTGAGAATCAGATGCGTGACTGCAGAGTATAAGAGTGCGAGGACGGCAGGTGTTCATAGATGAAGAAGTACAATCGTTTTCATAATTCGATTTGTGTGCACTTGGGGGCAAGCCTATACTAGGGGTAAAACTAATGTGAGTTGTCCGCGACGGTCTATCATACAACATCATCGAGGGTTATAGGAGCAGAGAGGCGACTCTGAATTTGTGAAGCCATACTCCGAGCTAGGAAGAAATTAGTTTCCAGTAAGCCGAGATTATGGCTGGAGGTAGTTGGAGCGTCTGTCTCTGCTACTAGTCCCCAAGATGATGCTGCAATTCGACATATTCGTAGTACGGTTGTAGTGATTAGGCTCAAGGAATCCGGGGAATGACGGGAGGAGAATGTCGACCACGATCTCATTGTTCTCTTTGTCCCCTTGGCGCGAAGAGCAATCTTAGATCGGAACAAGGGTGAGCAGAGACTTGATGAGAGCCCGCAGGAGGAATATGTAGGCGACCTAGAACGGTGTCAGAGCCAGTAGCAAGACGAAGTTCTGCAGGTGGCTTTGAGAGACTGCGATGGACGTCATCTGCGGTCGGTGGGAGATGGAAGCAGGAGAGAAGCAGCGTTGACAGTGGCGGACCGCCAATCCGAATAGCGTGAGAGAACGAGTGAGAGAACGAGGGTGGTTGATCTCAACGTTGACCACAACCACCACGACGCTTGACTGTTCTCATTCACATTCGCCTGACTGACTTTGACTGGCTCTTATGTACGTCCTACTTGGTCTCTAAAGATGAAGATCTAAAGACTTATATCGTGCTACAGGCTCGTAGATCACTAGATCTTGAGCCAGGTGCGTGTAATCGATTCCCACTCGTCCATTACCAAGCTGATCTCCTTCAACTTGATCTATCCTTCCTTCTAGGGGTTTCGCAGCTTGACGCTCCTAAAAGCACAGTCGCAATGGAACCTCCTTTCCCATCTCTAGCTCTGATTTGACTCCCGCCCTTGCCTTGTGGTCTGATTCGTCTTCCCCGCACTGCGCCTCATCCGTGATCATCATCGCGTATGGTTTGAACCTTGGGCCTGCGATAGACCTTTCGGGTTTACTTTATGCGTTTGCATAGTATTGGAGGGGACGTGCGCGAGAAAGGTGAATTGACAGTCCCATAGGGTCGTGTATTGGCTGACGGGGAACCGGGAGGTGAAATGGTGAGTGATACACTCAGCTTGTCGTTCACTCCTCCTTTCCTTCCTAAATTGTGTCATGCAGTATGTTCCCGGACGACGGCTCCTCATTCGCTTTTTTCTTATTTTCTGTCCCAACATGTTTTGCCGCCCGAGTTCATTCCAGACTTCAATGTCATTCGAGCTGCGCTTGAGAGTGTCCTGTGACGGCTTGCCTAGATTTTCACTCTCTGACTAGTCAGAGAGCCCGTTGATGACCTTGATCAGCCGTAAGAACGATGACTTTTTGGGACGCTGGAGAGCGCATGTCATAATGTCATTTGCGGTTTATTTCCTTTGATAGATATACTCTTGGTGGCAGGTGAAATTGCACGCTGAATCCTTCACCTTTCCTCGAAAGCACATCGTCGTAGTCTGGGACGACCACGCTGGGCTTTCTAGTCAAGAGTATACATGAACGTCGAATGTGTTAAGATTGTGGTGCTCTCATCCATTTCTTAGTTGATTTGAGTCATCCTTCTGCATTGCGGATTTACTTCTCGAAGGCACAGAAATGCGGGTGGTCTGACGTTCTACATACTACCTGAACCCCGGTCAAGACTGCACCGAAAGAGCGGGCTTCATAGCTAAAGTCGACTGATTGCCGCTATGCATACAATGGATTATGGGTATCATGGGTAGCCAACGTCCAGTGTTTGCATGCGTGGAGATTAGTTTGACCTGTTCTTTTTGAAGTAACAACGCTTGCCAGGGTTACCATCAAAGCAAACGTAGTGGAGTCCGCTTACTTGAGGATTATTGACTCAAAACATAATTCGCACTGCAATTCACTTCGGACCATCCCTCCGTACGACAGTGTAAGTAAAGCCGAGAGTCCACAGAGCCTGGAGCTCGTGTGTGAAAGGAATATAAATTTCTCTGATGGGTCGATACGCACGCGCTGTATTATTTCCTCTATATTGAGTGTTATACCCAACCTCTCTATATGCCCTTTTCTCAAATTTATATGTGAGTTGTCGAGCCGCGTGTGATGCGCCTTCGCCTCTGAAAGTCTGACCCGGCGCGAGCGTCGGGCATCCCATTTATAGAAGGTCGCAACGTAAGCTGCATCGCCACCGCTGTCTCTTGCCAGCTCATCGATAATCGATAAGGAACTCTGCTCGTCGCCCGTCTCGTTCTGCCTTGCCTCTACTCCCTTGAGTCCGTGCTGTTTGGTACGACGCCCTTTCTCGTGGGAGGAGCTACTGTCTCCCTTGGTCTCTGGGACCTTTCCGTCAAGTCGAAATCTCGACTGGCAACGCGTAATCATGATTGGGAGGGTCATTGGCGTCATTCTCTTCAATGACGGCGGAAGGACGGGGGTACGCTATATTTCTCTGAATAGTAAAAGTTTAGGACGTTGAAACCTTCTTCACTGCAGTCTACTACACAATTTCACTCAGCGTCCCCTCAAGCTGTCTTGCAACACGGTCTTCACGTAACGTCACTCAGCTTCTGCTCAAGAGTCCCAGATCTCCACATCCTTCAAGTCACAGGACACTACATGTCCATTCTAGACAGCAGGTACGTGATGATTATTTCTGTCATTGAATATCTACAGGATACCATCCCGAGCTTCTCTTTATTTGCTGCATTGCGTTTACCGACGCAACATATTGCTGTCTGTCTTTTGTGTTCCCGTCATAGCACCAGATAGCGCGCCTCTTCGGCCCATCGCTTCGCGCAGGTATCTCCGTCTCGACCTAGATGTGCAGGTTTTCCCTACATACAAAAGTCACATACGGATATGGTTATACGACGATCCTGGTGGGTTGCGAAGAGCCGCGTCATCTCATACTAGACGTGCGGCAAATCTTCAGACAGCGACGTCATTCTGGAGCACAACAGTGCGCATATAGTCAGTCATTTTGATTCCTTCACTGGCTTTTCTTTTTGGGAGACGTTCTCCCCTGGTTTCATGGCTTGCTGGGTGGACTTATTTGCCCATTTTGCGATCTTTTCCCCTGATGGGCTTGCCTGGACAGTTTCTTGTCGTATCCCTTGACGCCGATCTCTTCTCATCTAGACGTCCATCGTATCACTGCGCTCGAGGGGTTTCAAGTCCCAGGTATCCCGTCCCAGTCGTGCACCGCATTGATCGCTCGTCGAGATCACTCCCAGACGTGCTCATACTTTCGCGTTGCTAATGATGAAGTGCCAAGGGATACAGAGCGCAATGTGGATTGGATGTCAGGACTACCGGCTAGACGATGTCATTGAACGAGTGGACACCACTAAAGTTGGAAGTTGGACTGATTTTGTTCAGAGGTTTTCCTCGATGACTCTTTCCTTTGTGTCTCGCCTTGAGCACGCGTGGTTGGATAATTGGCTAATGGAGTTGACACGGGCATCGACGAGTATTTCGACCTGTTCTCCTTCCATATCTTTCCCTCTCTAAAGATCTTGTTTTCGCGAATTTCCGAAGGTAAGAGATCTGAAGCATTCGATTCCTGGAGGATCAGGTCCGAAAGCTCCGGGCTCAATGACTTGTCGTCCTTACGGTCGATTTTTTCATGTCCTGCTTTTCGAAAATTTCATTACTTGGCTTTATTTCCGGTCTTGCTTCCGCACTTATTGAGGCATATTTCTCTGGATGGCTCTTTTCGCATTTCGACCATGCTGTTACTCTTCAACCTGCACTTTGACCCGATGCTTGTCTCCACGCCGCTCTCTCTTTGCGAACAAGGGGGTTGGCTTGTAGACATCCTGGAGGATTCGGTCATGAGTGCAGGTTGAATTACTTTCAAGCTTGGGTAGTTCGTCCCTGTTTGCAGTGTGTTAAGCATTATCCTGCTTCAAGTTATATATTTTGCGTGAGCATCTGACTGCTCTTGTCGGTGAGGGACAGTTGAGCGAGGACTACTTCGATGGGACTCGCCTTTACTGTTTACTGCCATTATCCCAAGTTTGCGGTTATGACAATCACATAGTGCTATGTCTTCATACGTCATACTGACCTTCACCACGCAGATGGCTGCCGTCACGCCTCGGTTTCGATTAGCATCCGTCCGACGAGGCTCACAACACCTATTTTGCTTTTCAGACATAACAGTGCGGACTAGCGAGTAGGATATTATAACGCTTGTAGGCTATCATCTAGTAATAAACTCTGCGAATTTGAAAGTGTTGCTAAGTTGACTTCAATAAGGACGTTGGAACAGAAATCATGGCGAAACCAGATTGAGACGTTGGACAGACAGTTCTGTTGATCAGCCTTTCGGACCGTTGCTCCGAATGGCGTGTGTGAGGCTGAGGGTTGATGACAACCTTTGACTATAACCACCACCGTCGATCAGATAACGATCATCCACTAAAGCCTCGCTGTTTTTGTAGTACCTAGCTTTTGCTCGTACCTCGAAGAATTGTGTCATTGGCGTTCTGACTCGGATATCCCAGGTGCGCGAACCGTTCTCGGATGTCGATTATTTCTCACAGACGATCTCATGAACCTCCATGTCGCCATCCTACCCAGTTGTCCTCCTCCAGCGTCTTCCAGAGGGTGCAATCAGATCCAAGTACGTTTATCCCCTCCGACTCGCGATCTGCCTTCGACTCTGTCCCTGGGCCATTCTGCTTCCCGACCACCGGGCTGACGAACCTTGATCCGTAAATAATATGATGCTTGAATTTTGTGCAAACCTACACCATATCTTGTATGGATTTTCATGAATTTCTTCGCTTGGTGGTCGGGAAGAGCATGCCCTGATCAAGGGCAGGGAGGGTTGACGAAGTGGGAGGAGTGGAGAGTGTACATAGTGAGTCGTTTATTGGTATGAAATTTCTCCACGTTCTCCGTTGTTGCACGATTCTCGGTTTCTTTATGTCGTTTCGCCGGACTGAGTGAGAGTGTTCTATTCCTCTGATGACATGCCCAAATCCTTCCAGTTTGTCTGTGAAGGAGTATCGAGGTTTGTCTCGTCATTCTCGACCCACATCCTAGTTATGTGGGAGCCCCTCCCAAGTCGCTCAATTCAGCTGCTCCAGCCTGCGTATCCACGACCCGCATTCTCCCCGCTGGCACACAGTGCAGTTACGATACTCTGGAACTTTCTCAGAGCCTTCGTCGAGCGGGTATGAAGTTGGTTTCATGGTCTGGGCTGGAGAATGGGCTCCGACTTTACTCGAGTATAGAGCATGTTTACCCAGCGGTGGTGTCCGCTGTCTCGTATTCGAGACTAGGCGTTATCACTGATCCGTCAATCTACTTAATAGATTCAGTCCTCGATTTGATCTTGGCATATCACGCTCGTTCTCAATATGTATCTTGTTCTGAATCCTCGGAAGTTTACTCTACTTATGGTGGAGTCCAGCGGCCTTTGATGAACACTGGGGTCGCTCAGTATGTCACTGTTTCTCAGCAGTGATCCCTGCAGTGTGGGACGAAAGGCTGGAAGGTCAACACCAAGAGATAAGTAATACCCGTTAGTGGTGGCCTGCAGAGGTCACACGCATGGCAGATGTGTCGATAAGTCAAGCCGTAAAGTTGTTTAGGTAGCATTTAAGTAGTGCCAAGAAACTCGTATATTTGGGACCCATGCAGGAGCACATACGACCTGCAGAGTGAGGGCCCAAAAGCATCTGCAAAAGGAGGGCAAGTGTAGGACGAGGACGGACGAACAGCTTCGGACCGTCACTCCGGATGGCGTGAGAAGTCAAGCGTGTTGATTCCAACGTTGACCACAACCATCATCATCGCTTTTTGACGACGCCTAGCCAGCCTATTTTCCTCCTTTTTGCCCTCTGTCGGTGGAATTCCACTCGTACTTCGAGTTCATGAGGGCATAGTCGACTGTGAATCTTTGATACTACCCTAATACCTGTTGTGGGGTGAGTCACTTTCGTCTCTCGATTATCTCACGTTCTGACCAGCTCGATTGCCCAATTATTGCCAGTTCTCTACGTTCAACACGTTCCAATATACAATGGAATCATTGCCGCAGCTTAACACCTCCCACTTCTCAACCGCTCTGACGTGGGGTCATTCTGCTCTTCCTGGCCGCTAGCGCATATTCCAACCCACCCTCCGTGTGTGATGTGAAGCTCGGATCTGGATCTAATCCTCGCCATCTTCCTCACGGATCAGATGGGTGTTGTCGATGCCGGTAGAGAGCATTTGGTTACCCTTCGGAGTCGGTGGATGTCCTTGCTGGGATGTAGGTGGGAGGCGGACAAGGCGCATATAGTGAGTGGTTTGGCTTCATACAGTTTGTATTTCCTTTTTGCTCTGTTACTTTCTCTTGATTCGACGTGTCGAGCTGCGAGCTGGCCAGCTTGGCCCCTACTGCTGCCTCGTTTGTTATCTCTATTGACCTGTCGTGTCATCAGGGGTCTGTCCATGGACTTTTCGCTTTGTTCTCCTTTCCGTACATCCTTTCTTTCGAATTTTCTGTTGCACCCTTCCGATGAAGGATCGGGGATTCCGTGGCCATTTTGTGGCCCGACATCGAAGCCAGAGATGCGCTCTGGCTATCCGAGGTTCCTGATAAAAGCTGGTTGGTTTGTGTCGAACTTCTCAAGTTTACCATAAATCCTGTCCAGCTTTATCTCTTGGGTCTGACCGTATACGGAGCGCACTCAGGATTGAACTCTCGACGAGTGGTTGGCTTGATTCTCCTCGATATGTGGAACTGGGACGTCGCTGGTTGATTCGTGGATTCGTCTGATGCAATGTTGACTTGGATGGGTTGGAGCCGACTCTGCGCTAAATTTCCAGAGTTTGATTGTTCGATTCAAGGCTCTCTACTCTCTCTCAATTTCCTATTGGTTGACCAAATCCTCGGATTTCGTCACATTCTTTCGAAAGGCAGTTCGGGATGGACGAACTGGTCAGAATGCGAGGTTCGCAAAGCACGGAAGCGTACTTCATTGGACCAACTTCGTCCCTTCTTTCTCGCATTGGCCTTAATTCACTTTTCTTCCGTCGTCATGCCCGTGGTCTGCGCCTTGGCACTGTCAGTCCCACTCTTCCCGCCTGCGATGATTTACCCGCATCCTCACTGCTTCTATGCAGTGCGATGGCGATATTCTGTAGCTTTTCCAGCGCATCGCCACAGCGGGTATTCCATCTGAGTCTTTCATCAGGCAGGGCGAGTGAGCAAGACCCACCAAGACGCATGTAGTTCATCAGAACGTCGACCTATGTTTTCTCCTGTCTGTCTTGAAATTCTCTTCCCTGCCTAGGTGACCTTGTCTTCGGGTTATACTCAAGCCTCGAGTACGGGGTCTGCGCATGTTGGAGAAGCCAACTTAGATCACTTGTGATCGCAAGGTACTGCTGTTGATTTAATCCACTTTTTCAGCGGTATTCTTTGCGCTCACATACAACTGGTGCGAAACCAAGCATGCGCTGTTTGCCGCCTTAGGAAAAGGTCCAGTGAAGAGATTTTTCATTCGTTGCTCGTTGATCTGGTTTTTTTAATTGTTGTTCTGGATGATGGAGTTGGAAGACTCGGAGTGCCGAGAGAGCAGGGGTGGTTCTTCTGGATGGGATCATTTACTCGGTATTGCTGATGTGAAGGTTTGAAGGCTGTTTGGTTGTGCGTTTAGCCGTGGAAGGAGGCTCAGATAGCTGGAACTTGGGCTACGATTCAGGGCTATTCTTCTCGGTCGACCGAAGTGCTCGGAGATATGTTGTATATACTAGTAATCATTTCAATCAATCACTATAAGATCAGTGTAATGGAACTCTCCATAAGTAGTACTAATATCAAGGAAAGGTACCTATTATATCAGAAATAATAAGAAAAAGGACCTGGTAACGCGGGCTGAAGCGATGAAGAAGCGGAGGACGACTCCAGACGCTGGTAGGACTACCTTCGGACCGTCACCCGGATGACGTGAGAGCAGGACAGGGCGTGATCCAACGTTGACCAGAACCACCACCTCGCTTTTGACGACACCTAGCCAGTCAGCTCGTTCTCCTGCTTCTGCCATACTTGAGCACACGATTATGCTCGCACTTCAGGATACTTAATGGATCATCGACCTGGAGTTGGAAATGCGATGTTGACGTCCAGGTGTGTGTCTTAAGTTCACGGTCGTTGAACGTTTAAGTTTTGGCGTTGATTATCGATGATCTCAAGCACAGATCTCGCATTTCCTTTCCAGTCCTCTGAGTCCAACGCAAGTTGATTTGCAGTACAATCAACGTCATGGACTCGCCTCGCTATCCATGAAACACCCCACCATTCTGGTCTCGGGCCGCTTTGCTCTTCCTGACCGTTGTCACTCCTCCGTGCGATGCTTGAAACTGCTTTTTGCTTTGACATATTTAGCGCGGATATTCAATGACGTGGTACTTGGAAGGGCATATACTCGGCTGTACGAGCTGGTGGAGGTTATTGCGACCTGTGCCTGGAGATGTCAATGTTGATAGGGTTTGGAGGGCGGGAAATGTGCATATGGTGAGTGATCTATATCCGTGTCTCCGCATTCATCTCTTTTCTCGATTTCCTTGTCTTGAGTCGCCAGATTCGGCGCGTCGAGCAGCGGCTGTTATACCGTCTTTGATTGTTGGTTGGGCTCCTATCACTTCTGATATCGTGGCGTTTCCTTGCCAGTAATCACTCTGTTCGATGGCCGTTACGTTGACGCGTGTGCTCTTCTCTATTTCATACTCTGCCTTTCTTCTGGGAGCACTTCCAGATTTCATGTTCATGGACTTCATTCTACACAGTCCTAATGCTTCCATTGCTTCACATCGAGTCCGACCCCGAGCCGCACTTTTGGCACCCGAAAGCTCTCATTAAAGCTGGCAATTTGGTCGTTCCCGTCAAGTTCGTATCGAATTCTCATAGGTTATTGCACCGGCTGACGCATGCTGTGGAGTGCCCCTTGGGTTTGGCTTCTCGATTATGGGATGACTTGTTTCTACTTCGTCCCTGGAGGTGTTCACTCCTCACCATTATCGAGCTCTTTTTTGGTATGCAATCATTGGCCTGTGACGCCTCAGCTTTGATATATCGTTTTCCTTTCCACTCTTGCATCCAGATTCCATTCCGCCTCGCCTCATCAAAGACCTCACTTGGTCCGAGTCGAGTGAGGGAAAGACGTGACAAGAAGCACCGTACTCATTCCGATTCACATCCCTTGTCGTGTGGGGCTTGGCGTATCTCGCTTCCTGTCTGCGTCCCTCGGTTCCACGCTTTTATTCTGAGACGGACGATGACGATGCTCTGAACCCGTTTTCAGAAAGCGTATGTCATTTCTTTGATTCCGTTGCCTCGATGATTAGCAGGAAGCGCGGTTAAAGAATTCATAGCGTCGGATTTTTGCCTTGCTGCTGGGTTGAAGGTGTTGGTGTGTTTCGGCGAATTGATGAGGAAAGAAAGGATAGCCGGTAGGTGGTTCGTGTTGCTTCATTGGTGATTATGATTCTCAGTATGCTGATTCAGATGCGAGTAGTTCAAGTTGCCGTTGGTCAATATTTCATTCGACCTGCGGCCGTCTCAACGTACTCCACGATTTGGGTGCCTTAAGTTGAGACCACAACATGAAGAAACAGCATACAAGAAGTACTAGTAAGGTATCTGGATATACATCACCACTTAGATCGGTGACGATGGATACATACGCAGTATTTCTTCCCTCCTCACCAAAATCTCTTGAGCAGCTGTCAATACATCCGCCCCGTCTTCAATATACTTCATCCTCAAATCCAAACCAGCATCTAAGACGTCAAGGAAGGAGTAAATACGCTCCTCTTCGAGGAAGTATGGTCCATGCCCAACCCCGCCTTGCTTGAAGTACATTTCCAGCGTTTGAAGTGGTCTTCGGCGCGGATTTGCCAACTCAGAAAGCGGTCCAAAAACGGGTACGATAGCATCCCAGTTCATGAATCTGTTTCGATCCCAGCTGCAATGCAAGTGCGCAGCGTTGTAAATGAGGTGGCGCAGATTGGGTAGGAAACGCTTGTCATCTGTGCTGTTTTCAGACGAAGGAAATATAGCAGTCTTGGCGAGCCGCTGGAACAGCACGTCTGGCATGCCATAAGCACCGATCTCTGGCTGTAGTTCAAGTAATGTGATATCCGGAGTAAGTTCTAGAAGTGGAATCAGCTCTTCAGCGGCGAAGAGAGATGCATTGACGGCCAAAGACTTGAGTCGGCAACCAGATCGACGGAGGAAAGACGCCAGTGGTTCTATCGCCAGACAATTAGTTGTTGTAAGGTTTATCAAGCCAGGAAATACTGCGGAGCCCAGGACGGCGTTGAAACCTTCGTAATACTGCTCGGTGATCTTCAGATCTCGAACTTTGCTGTGCTTGATTGGCCTTGCCACGGATCGGATGGTATGCCAGGGAACCATGCTCAGGTCCAGGGCAAGTACTTGTAGATTCGGGGCCGAGCCAAGTACGTCAACGCATTCGATTGTCTCGCGTCCATAGAGGCTCAGAGATGTCACCCTCTCCCAGCTCACATTGACGGCTTGGATTGAAAGTCCTTTGAGAACCACCACCTCAGGTTTGACTTGATTCTCAAAGACGGAGAACTTTCGTTCGTCTTCTGAGTCGAAATCACCCGTGATTGTGAGCGTGCGGAGGGTCGGTTTAGCGGATGAGCTGGCCTTGAAGAAAGGCAGGTGTACATCACGAGCATCTTTCACTTCTAGCGAATCCCAGCGATCAGAGACGTGGTTAAATTCGTCGATGAGCGCCTTGATTCTGATTGTGTCGCCGTTCTTCCTCCAAAGGCAAGTAACTGAGAGGGAGAGGGGCAAACCGCCTGACCTTTTTAACCAGTCACGAACAAACTCCAGATGCCAAGAATCATCTTTAACATTGTTGAGCGAAATTCCGAGCTCTGTCCACAACCAAGGAGTTGACCACGCCATTCTTCTCCATTCCCTACAGATAGAGCCAAGTAGGACTCGACCCGCGACCTGTCTGGCGAAGTCTGCCGGGAAACTGGTCAACGAAGAACGTTGCATCACTGGCGGAAAGCAGTATCCAAATGCGAGAGAGACGAGCTCTTGAGGAAGGCGGCTGATGATCCTGTCGTGTGAATGATTGACCACTGTCCTGGCTGCACGACATCGTTCTAGCTGCTCTTCGAGAGCGGCTTTTGCTTTGAGAAGTCGAGCTTCTTCCTGTTCGAGCTTGATGCATGCCACGCAAGGCACGTCGTGGGCGTTGCAGAGGCGGTAAGACCTATAGAGACCTTGATCACAGAGACACCAGGACATCAATGAGAGATTGAGGCAAAGCAAGGCGGGAGAGGATGTACTTGACTATCAAAGTTGAAATCAAATGAGGTCGCCTATAATTTATATTCGTGCAAATTGGCCCGAGTACAATGAGTTGCAGACACGTGCATTGATGATTGGTTGACCCTGAGTCGACATCCAGGCCATAAAAGAGAGCTATTGCAACATGACTCGGTCATGTCGGTAGAAGGCTACCGAATAAATTTTACTTGTTTGCCAAATATCATGTTTCTAGACGCCGTTTTGTCAGGACCCGGGAAGCTCCCCTGAGTTCTTGTCCGGATTTCGCGGATTTGAGGCCCAAATTTTCGAAAATCCTTGTCCTTTTTTGGCGGATTTGACGGCGCCGCAGGCGAAACCCTGTCCGAGTACGCGGATTTGAGGGCCAGGTGGGCCACTTCACAAGGTGTCTTAGAGGCCTCGAGACGTCACCATATACAAAAAAGGCCAGAGTTAACAGCATGGATCAATCAAGAAATCCTCGACATTACAAGGTCTTTCTTATCTTTCACTAGTTCACGTATATCTAGTAGAGCTTCAGGTCGGCGGCGAAGCAGTAAGTCTATTCAATCTTTTGTCCAATCTTCAAATTAACTTCGAATATTGAAGGAGGAGGATCAGGGCGACAGCAACGACTCGGATACCGAGCCAGAAGTACCCGACTTGGCATGTGCAGGCGGACGAACGAAGTATACGAGAACGTCGTTTACCACCTTGGCACGGATGCTCTGGAGGGGAGTTCGCACTCTAAGAAGTCGCTGACACCTCTCGCTGCATCTCAATGGAAGGTTTTCTCACAGGCAAAGGCGAAAAAAGTCATCGCTAAAGAGACACCTCTCAAAATTCATATCCCGGGGGGCAAATTTGAAGAGAAAGGATCAAATAATGAGAA
>NHYE01005535.1:0-40923 GCA_002938385.1 Gymnopilus dilepis | reverse complement strand
CCCGTAGATCCAACCAACCGGATGCGCACATACCGACCAGCATTGATGCACACAGGAATAAAGGCAATCGCCCCAGCCAACCGGATGCACCCATGCACAGGACCACTTTGTACACGCAGTGGGGCGGTCTGAATCAGATGAATCGGATGGCGTGGACCGCGCCACCGTGGGTCGTAAGGCGCCCACCGCAAGAAGCAGATTAATCCGATGAACCTTGAAAGAGCAAGACATGATTGATCCGATTGATGGCATCAGTTGCGCATTTATCTTCGTACTGAACTGTAAACAAAAAGAGACCAACCCAAGAAGCAACTCGTCCAATGTCCAAGGCTTGAAAGACCAAAACAGCAGCGTATGCTCCTTCGACCACCCCTTCCAGAACTTTGGATTCGGCGGTGCTGCACACAGGATGAATCGACCTACTTGCGGAGACCACAAGAAGTTGGCAGGCATCTTGCAGTCACGCTGATGAGCATCAAAGTCGACAAGCGCCCAGGCGTTGTAAGGCAGCAAATGCCCAACCGCGTCATGGGATGTGCTGTTGGGTCTGTTGACACGGAAAACGCCGCGGGAGGTGAATATGAGTAGGTTGGAGTTGTTTGGGTCTTCGTATAGAGTTTGAAAGGCGGTCGGAAGATTCTGGGAAAGGCGGCGTGCAAGGAGTGTGTATAGAAACAGTGTTTTTCCTTTAACCAAGTTGAATCATTGGATGTACATGTAACAGGAGCGGAAGATGAGAGCATAGATCTCGTGAGGCTCCTTACTCGACTAAACGCACCTGTTCCTGGATGTCCAGATAATATCATCACACTCCAATCAAGAGGCGTCTTGGCAAGGTACTCCATGATCGCATCGTATTCATCGCGGTACAACACCTCTTTGATCTCTGGAGGGAGGAAGGGGTGGCCGCTCATGATACGTGCCTCGATTGAGTTAATAGCTGCAAAATCAACGCGACTTGGTACTGGATGGTCGTCCGATCTCAATCGAACTTTCTGGGTGAGCGGACGAGGAGGCTCGCCGGATCGTGTCCACCAGTGGGCCCAAAACGCATGAGCCGGCCCAGAGTCTAATTTCGTCAGATCATATTCTTCGGCGTAGGCAGCATCTGTGTATATAGGAGGGAGACATTGATACAAGTAAAGTTAAGACCGTGGAAATGCGTGCTCGCATTCAGCTCGGCATCGACGTTTCTCTACAGCAAAATCAAAAGGCAGCAATGTCAATATAATCGTAACACATGGGCCCCACCTGGGACAGTGCCAATTTCCAGATGATATCAAGGACAACCTACCTTCATTTGGAAGTTCAACAAGGACATGAACGTATGCCTTTTCCTCCTTTTCGGGATCAAAATAGGCCGAAAGACGCACGGTAGACACAAGCGAAGTGACGCCCCCACCTGTCTTGGCATCATACCGAATGTCGCGCAGCGACCTGCGGGTAGGTGAACCCCCAATACCTAAACCTATCGGATCCTTCGGCAGCCAGAGGTCGACGTTCCACTCATGCAAAGTGCCTGTGTCATTGAGCGCAGTATTTTGAAATTGGGAACAATAATCTGCTGTGATAAGCCACTGCAAGGCCTCTACACGTGAGGATTCACTGAGGGTGTAGGTGAAGAGGTTAGCCTCAGGGGTGGCGGTGGGCCAGATAAGGCAGTTGAGAGTGATTTCATCGTTGGTGGGACTGGTGGACATTTTACAAATAGTCAAGTGGACTTGTGAGTTACAACTTTAAGTGAATAAATTGTGAGACCAGTCTCAGATTCGAAACAGGGGTTGAGTAAGTTGTACCAGTCTCCCTTGGGTGCAATTCCTTCCAACATACAATTTTTTCTCACCTGAATTTTGATGCATCCGAAGGGAGACTGGCCACGAGTCTAGCGCTTCGCTCCCTGAATAATACAATCGACAATTTTACCGTCATATGAGGTCAGAGCTTGACAATGCGCGCCTGGATGGGCATTATGTGGGTATCGAATCAAATTCGAGGTATCTTGATTCTGGAGACGATCGGGCTCGAAACTTGACAATTCAGCTCGAAAGTCGGATCGTCGCGAATATGGCTTGTACGTGCGGTTGGACGGCTTGCGGAAGTATGCAGGTTGAGGGGTTTTGAAGAAGGTGGATGCATCGTTTCCGAGAGACAGACAAGGTGAATATTGCAGGCGGAGTAGAGTACATATGGTATGGAAAGATTTTGCAGATGCAGTCCTGGGTTATACTGTACGAGCGAGACGAGGGGACGCACAAAAGTATTATCCGCCAACTTGCAACCGGGGGATGCTCGGACGACTTGGTGGGTACAGAGTATAAGGAATGTGCAAGATGAAGAGAGTGGACGGTGGTCAGAGACAGGAAAGCAAATGTCCACCAAAAAGAAACTATCATACTATCACCACTTCAATAGGGATGAAGGGCAAGATGAAAAAGGAATAAGATTGTAGAGCTAGGCGAAAGTAAGGGGATGAATCACGAGCATATATATAATAAAGAAAAGAGAACAGGGACAGGGAAGATGAGTGTTATAAAAATGCCACAACCAATAGCCCAAAAGATCCAACCTAGGGATTCAAAACACAGGTACCACTAACGATCATTGAGGTAAGGTGTTGAGGTGGGATCCCGGAGCCACACGTCTTCCATCCACTAAAGGAGGTAGGAGGGCGGCCATTTTGATGAGTTCGATATATCGCAATAGGACGAAACCGAAGCAACGAGCGTGACGACACGGCAGACAGACAGGCAATAGAGAGCAGACAAGGAAGGGAAGGAGACAGATACGCGACCAGAGATAGGAATATGCACATGGGAAGAAGACTGGGAGAGGAGGATGCGCAGTGAGTGGAAAAGGGGGTATCCAAAAATTATCTTCTTCACACACAAGACGCAAGAAGTGAAGACCTGAAAGGGGTATGTGTGATGGAAAGACACTTTAAGCGGTGGGGACGCCATTCGCTTGGAGAGGCGCGTCAATGCCATCCATGTGCATCTCCGCCTGTTCGTCGCCGCCATTCAAGAAAGCTGCCTCAGCGTCCTCGACGCCCTCGCCTGTGGCATTCAGCTGCTCTCCAGTGTTGCCGGAATTGCCACTCGCCATGCGCTTGGCATTTCCTCCTTGAGGACCTGAGCGCGGCGGGTTCGCACACCTGTCCTTGCCATGAGCAATACGAAGGTTAGCATACTCTGGCTTGTTCTTGATCGCATCGATCGCCTTGATAGCATTCGAGATGTTGGTGAAGTTCACGAATGCACAATTCCTGAAACGAACGTATTACTTAATGGCTGAACATAAAAGGCAAGGAAGACAAACGTACTTCTCCTTCAAGAAGTTGACAAGCTCGATGTCGCCATACTCGCCGAAATCACGTTTCAGCTTTTCCTCGGTGAAGGTCTCAAAGTCTTCTATGTTCCCGATGTAGACATTCCTAGTGGCTCCGGAATGTACGGCAAGTGCAAGAGTAGGAGGAAGCGGGCCCGAATTCTTGCCCCAGCCAATCTTCAGACGGCGGTTGTTCAAAGTAAGACCTTGATAGGAGGCCACCTGGAAGAACGTGAATGCCGCAGCGGGATCAACGAAGGTAACGAACTAGGTAGAGAAATTTGTTAACAGCGCCGAGCCAAGGCAGCAAAATAAACTTACAGCAATATGCTTATCTTGCATGTACCTGATGCTTTGAAGCACGCCGCCACGAATAGCATTGCACAAGTCTTCGGTTGTCGTCTCTGGGTGGATGTTACCCAAATAGACTGTCCTGTTCATAGCTTGAACGCCAGCCATCCCGTTTGCCATATTGCCAGCGCCCATCATGTCAACGCCGCCAAATGTGGCAGCGTAGGGTGTGAAAGGCGCAAAGCTGCCCTGAGTGGGCGTCATCGCTTGCTGAGCGACCAAGGACTGAGCCGCCGCGGCTTGAGCCTGCTGGGCGGCCACCTGCTGCGACTTCGGGATGTAGGCACAGCGGTCCTTTCCGTAATTAACTCGTTTACCTGCCCAAGATGGTTCGGTGGGCAGAGTATTAACAACCTAAACGTGGAATCAAAAGACAATAAGTAGGTCGCTCAGACAATAAGAAACACGAATTGTACCTTGGTGGCAACAGAGATACTCAAGAAATGAACGAAGCCAATGTTCTTGTCCCTGACAATCTTAACCTGATCAATAAGGCCAAAGCGACTCAGCTCATCGCGAAGCTGCTCTTCAGTCATGTTCTCATCCAGTCCCCCAATATAGACATTCCGGCTTGCATTGCTCTGACTAATGGCAAGCGCAACCTGAGCGGGCACGGGAGAAGGCTTTCCCCAACCGATCTTCAACTCCTGGCCATGCAATGACAGCTTTTTGATTGTGGCATCGGCGTGGAAGGCAGCGGCAGTTGCACCATCCAGGAAAGATAAGAAAACACATGACTTCTCGGGGAGAACTCGAATAGATTCCAACGGTCCGAAGTGGACTAGATTAAGCAACTCGTCCACAGAAGCGGTTGCGGGAAGGTTGCCGACGTAGACCGTGCGTCCGGTCGCGTTAGAGGAGGCATTCAATGCAGCATTGAGCGCTACAGGTGAATAGCCTGCTCCAGCTTGAGCCGATGGCACGTTAAGTCCAAGTGAAGGCAGTCTCTGCTGAGCAAAATTCTAGAATGGTAAATGATGATACGATGTGAGGGAGAAGTTGAAACCTTACCTGAGCGAAATTACCCATTTGGCTGTTGTAGGGGAAAGCCCCCAACATACCCATACCGGGCATGCCCATTCCGAGCATACTGTAAGCATTGAAGGCGTTATAGCTACCATTAGGACTGCCTTGCTGGGTTTGCTGTTGCTGTTGCTGTTGTTGCTGTTGTTGCTGTTGCTGGACAGCGAAGGCAGCGGCAGTGTTGGGACTGAGCTGAGAGTTCATGACAGTGCCATTGGACTGAGTATTGACGGAGAGGGACGGGGTCGAATAGAGGGGACTGCCAGCGAATGCATTCCCATTCGCTTGTGTGCCATTGAACGCCGGTTGAGCTATGCTAGCCTGGGGGCCGTAGCCGTAGTTGGCAAAAGCATCTCGAGTCGAGTTATTTTGGACAGCAGATCCATTGTTCTGGCCAGAGAAAGCCGAGGTAGGTGACCAACGAGCCTTTTTAGCATCAGGTCCGCCAACGGGTTCCATAGAGCGCTGGATGGTACGATGAGCTGGCAATTCAATTCAGGAAAATCTCGGCCACATACCTTCATCATGTCGATGTCAAAGGCGTACGAAGGATATTGAGAAGCAAAAGCTGTCTGAGCGTCATCCATGATAGCGATATAGGATGTAGGGTAGCGGGTAAAATGGACGGGATATGTATGGCAACGGCGGAATTATAGAGAAGAAAGGGGAAAAGAGCGTTAGAGAATTGTAGATACTAATGAGTAGGGAGCGTGTGGGCTGGAGACCAGCGAAAACGAGTGTGGTGGTTGGGGTGAAAATAAAAAGACACGCACGCAAAAGAGAAAAAAGTTCAACAAAGAGGGAATTGAACGGAAGTCTCTGCGCGAGAAACGGCGCTGTGCGTGGAGGTCAACGACGAGAACAACGACGAAGACGCGATGAACGACGACGACGACAACGACAACGACAAAAAAACAACGACGACGGCGAAGACGAACAACGACAACGCCAGATTTCTATTTCTCAAACACTTTCCCATTTCAATAAACTATCCCACACACCCCTTGATGGCGCACGGACCCGAAACAAACAACGAACTCATCATTTTCTCCTGTCCATCACCGCCGGCTATTCGTATTGCAGTCTGCTGGGGAGATTGCACCTCGGTGCAGACAAGTCTTGCTTTTATATCTGTGTTCGGGGTCGTCTTAGGCGCGCCCACCAAAATTAACGCTATCAGGGCTATTCTTGACAAGGACACATCCTTGGTGGCGGTTAATTTGTCAATGCTGAACTGCTGTGAAGGTCTATAGCAGGTGTTATAGCGTACTTGCTATTGCAGCCATTCTGATCCTTGGACTATTCATGCAATCATCCTAGTACATGTTCCATTAGCATCTCTCATTCTAGGGTCCTCTTGATGGCGCACTGCTTCCCAAATATCAGGATCCCTCTCACAGTGAAATCGAGATTCGACGGTATAAAAACCTCTACGCAGGCACTTGCTCATACAGCGGCGGTTGGTTACTTGCGATGACTGCCTCAAGGTTTTCACTACCCGCCATTCCTCTCTTATTTTCGGTCATTTTTTCCTCCGCAATCATTTGGCTTACCCTCCCTCAAGCTCGGACTGCCCCTCTGTCGCTCAGCCTTGCCATCCTGACGGTCGCATATCACTCCCTACTCCTGCTCTCGAGCCTTCTGAATCGTAGCCGGAAAGAGAACGCAAGCTTTCATATTCATCCCAGCAAATTTCCTCAAATTCTCTGCACGTTCTGCCTTGCGGCTTTTTGGCTATCGTCGTATTCAAGTAGCCTCAAGTTCTTGAACAAAGGGTCCTCCCAACCAGATGAAATCAATTACATGTTGGCTTTCCTTAGTCTCGCTGAGTGGCTTTCGAATGCCTACTTGACCGTTCAATCCCTTGCTGGTCTTCAGGATCTACATCCAAGGGAAGTTGATCCTGAAGACGGTTCTACATGTGAATTAAGTGCCAGGTCTGTGCACACAAAGTCGTCTGCTTCCTGTACTCACTGACACGAACCACCTTTTGTAGCGAGCTCGAGGAACAACGTCTTCTCATTCTGTATGCAGTTGCTTGCGAACAGGAAAGAAATCCGTGGGTCGTCCTTCCAGCTTCAGAAGTCTTTGTAAGGCTAAATATTACATAGAAGTGGGACCCAATTCCAAAGCTTCTTGAATGACTGGGAGTCTGAGAAACATGCTACCCCCTCGTAAACGCGCTTGGCGGTGTATCTCTCGGGATTTTTTTTCTTCGAAGGCCTCGCCCGAGGTTCCTAAGCTTCTGGCTAAGCATTCCCAGCAGCGCTAAGTTCTAACATTGCGGTTTTATTCTCGTTATTCTCTAGAATTTGCTCGTTAGTTGTGGTCACTAATTTATTGATTAGAGGAGCATTCATATGTCTCTAATCGCTTGTGGGTGTACTATGTACATAGCTTAGAGCCCCTTGCCGAAATTTCAGTCAGAAATCTGTGCCCCTAACAGTAATCAGTTGTCACACGACGCGTCCTAATCACGAGCTTTTGCGCGACTGTCACAACGACTCCAATTTATCAACCTGCGAAGCCCCTGCCACTCGATGTCCAAGAGGGCTTACGTGGAGATCGCCAGCGACTCGGATGATGATGTGCGGCATTCCGCCCAATCGTCTTCTAAACGTCTTCGCAGGGAAACCAACGGCGAAGGTCCACACGCCAAAAGCGGGCGGAACAAAGGCAAAGGCAAAGCGAGGGCTGTCAATGCCACCGTAGAAATTGATGAAGAGCAAGACGATGAGAACGATTCGGAAGACGACATCGTTATACCGGAAATAGAGCCTCATGTCGAACAGGACCTTGATCAAGAAGAGTTCGAGAGACAAAACGGAGAGCTAGTTCAGACTCAGCTGGAGAACAAGCGCAAGGACCAGATACCAGGTGTCAGTCATTCAGCTCGATATAACTTCTTGCCAATCTCAATAATTATGCTTGCGGTAGAGTATCGCGGAGCATGGGATCATCGAGTACATCGAGATGCACCAATTTATGTGCCACAAGTACCTCAAGTTCAACTTCGGACCTCAGATAAACTTTATAATAGGTTTGTTGCCCTGAAAATTTTCCAGCTATTCGCCTTAGCTCACTGTATTTAGGTCACAATGGGAGTAAGATCAACCCTCTCCTGAGGACCTGCGTCGCAAAAATTGACCGACTTGCCTTACAGGTGGAAAGAGTGCAGTACTTTCTGCAATCACGGTAGCACTTGGCGGTAAATCGACTTCAACAGGTCGTGGAACTGGGCTCAAGTCATTCATTCGCGAGGGCCAAAAGTATGCCTCAGGTCTTTTCTAAGACGTTACCTCTGTTAATATATATCCCCAGTGCTGCCGAAGTCACCATCCATCTGAAGAACCAGGGAGAGGAGGCTTATAGACCTAATGACTATGGCCAGAGCATTGTTATCACCCGCCACTTCACGAAAAATGGCGCCTCAACTTGGAAATTTAAGAATAAAGACAGAGTGGTTGTCAGCACCAAAAGAGAAGAATTGACAGCCATATGCCAGCATATGAACATTCAGGTCGACAATCCTATGAATATCTTGACGCAAGGTGGGGATCTATACGGGACATCGTCTTTTCCGCTAAAAGAATTTCTAATAGATTCTGCTCGAAAGTTTTTGAGCTCTTCGACCCCCAATGACAAGTATCACGTACGTCCCCTGTCTCATTCGAATACTTTCGCCGTGACAAACTACTTTCTTCTTAGCTGTTTCTCAAAGCCACCCTGCTCCAACAGCTTTCCGATGAGTACGAGCTGATATCAGACAACGTCAGCGAGATCAACAGGTTGCTAATTGCCAAGAAGAATGCCATTCCTGATCTCAAGGCTCGTAGGGACGAAGCGCTCGCACGATTCAGCGAGGCCGCCAAAGCACAGGAACAAAAGGAAAGGGTTGCCGCCCTCAAGAAGGAACTCGCATGGTCATACGTCTCTAGCAAAGCTGCAGAGCTTGAGGAGCAGGAAACAGAAGTCGCTACCATATCAACTCAATTATCCAAACTCGAAGACAGTTTAAGCACAGCTAAGGTCCGACCACTTTTTCCTGACGTTGCTGCATATCATGCTCATTATCTGCCCAGGCACAATTTGATCTGGCCGATGAGAAGGTTTCCTCACTTCAAACAGAGAAGGACAGATTGCAGGATATTGAAGGTACCAGTCGAAAGAAGATTGAATTGCAGGACGATATGCGACGCAATAAAGTCGAGTTGCAAAGGCTCAATGTATGTCATCTTTATTTTTCCCGCGAACATCTTTCAACGTGCTACAGGGTGAAATAGCACAAGTCAATCAGGCCATTGGTGAGACAAATGAACGATTGGATTCGCTCGAACGAGACATACGTCAGAAGGAGGAGGAAGCCTTAAAGGTTCTGACTCCAGAGATGCGGGCTGAGAGACAGAGAAACATCCAAGAGGCGCGACAAAATGTCACTACCCTGGAAAATCGCATGAAGGAATTGCTAATGGGGAGCAATACCAAGAAAGCTGAAGCGCACGACATCAAAGGTCAAATGGAGGAACTTCAGAAGAAATCGACAACCTTGCAGACTGAGATCGCCAGCTGCAATGAGACTATCAACACGATCCAAGGGAAGGAAGAAGGCTCCCTTGGCATGTATGGCACGAACATTCGATTGGTCCTGGAAAAGATCCGGGCAGCCCGCTGGTTCGGAGAAGTACCCCTCGGCCCTCTAGGTCTCTACGTCACTGCAAAGGATCCACGGAGGTGGGGAGAGCTTCTGCGAAATCAGATGGGGCGCCTCCTCGTGGGGTACGCAATTACAGACCCAAAGGACCGGCCACAACTGAAAAGAATTCTGCAAGAATCCGGAAAGTTTGTCTTCAAAGTACGACCATTTGATATCAGCTGAGCAATGTCTGTTCTTTTTTGTAGCAAACGTGTCCCAGCGATATTGGTACACAAGAACGAGTTGTTTGACTATTCCGCTGGTGAGCCTCCTGAAGAGCATTTAACAGTGCTTAGAGCCTTGAACGTTCGTTGCCTCTTTCATTCGCCTATGCATCTTCGTCGGCTCAGCATATCACATAGATAACCAACGAGCACGTCAAGCGCATTTTCGTCAACCAATTCCACGCAGAGTCTCGATTATTGACAGCCAAGCGTGAAGAGGCGGAGAGCATCTTGAAAAGTCTCAACTCAAAAAATGGTTCGGCTTGGTCTCTCGATAGAATGTTCTTCCAAATTTATCCGTAAGTCTTAACTCATATATCATTAGGTCAATTATCACCAACTGACTTGGCATCAGAGAGGGAGGTTCACTTAGCACTCCCATTTACTACAGGCTTCGTGGAGCCATGAACCTTTTACTGACTGGAGGCGACTCTGCAACCGAGATAAGGTGACCCTTCTCTCTCAATTACGCTTTGTATTGTTTTGAAGATGGTCTTGCTTCCAGGGAGTGGAAGAACCGAAAAACAGAGGCTGAAGAGCGTCATAGAACCCTGTTGCGACGCATGGATGAGCTCAATGCACAGCAGGCAAGCCTAAGCAATGATATTGGCCTCATGGATGTGAGTGTCATTCTCTCACTTTGGCTGTTCTTTCAGAATTTAATCAATGCCTGTCATGCCTTGTAGCAACATGAACACACCCTGCAGAGTCGTTTACGCGATGCAAAGCGCCATCTGGCAGCTCTGGAGTTCCAAATTGAAGCAGGAGATGATGTGTCTGTTGGCCTAGCTAGCTCACGAGAACTCAAGGAGGTGAATGATTTGTTTTTTAACACTTTTGGACACCTTGCTGAATCATGGGTTTTGCCTGAAGTCGGCTATCAAGGACAAGGAATCGTATACAGAGCAGTTCAAGGAATTGGCTATGAAAAAGGCTGCAATAGATCGACAGCAGCAAGTTATCCAAGATCAACTTGACCAAATCAGAAAGCATATGTCCGAGAACCAGGACAAGCGGAATGAGGCTGCTGTAAGCTTTGCTGTGTGCTGGTGATTTGCCATTGTGATACTTATCATGTCACCTTGCAGAGACGTTTGGAGGTTGCTTTTGAGTCAAGACTGAGTGCCGAGAATCGTGTGAAACATTATACAACTAAGCATGCAGAAAAAGAGGACCAGTTGAATGCAGCTAAAGAGAAAGCTCGCCTGCTACAGGAGGAATTCACAGTTACGTCTCGTTACCATCTGCTTTGGGTCTTGTGGTTTTGACACAGACACTCTTCATTCCAGAGCTGGCGCGGAAAGGCTTCTGAGTACAGCGACGAAGTTGCAAACCCACGCAAGACAGAAGATGTGAAGAGGCAACTTGATTCACTGGAGAAAGCTTTAAGGGATAGAGAGAGGTGTGTAATTGTGCCTCCTCCAATCAGACAGTCAAGCAGGGGCTCACTCTGTTATCTGCAGTCGGGCCATGTCGATCGAGGAAACCACTCTGGCGTTGCGCAAGGCGGAGGAGACTGTCAAGACAGTGATGACAGAGTTGAAGCAACTGGTGGTTCTAAGCCGCGTCAGTGACTGCAATCTGGCTGTCCTTTACACAACCTAATCTCACTTCTTTGCTTAGGCACTTCATGAATCGTTGATTGTTAGACGATCACGCTGGGATGATTTTAGGATGTACATGGCCTTGCGTTGCAAGCTCATATTTCAACTTCACATCTCTATGCGAGGCTATTATGGAAAAGCTCTGTTCCACCACAAAAGCAAAGAATTGGTCATCAACGTTTGTACCGTTTCATCCTGTCTTTCCGGCTCTCCTGACTGGGATTCGTAAAAATCAGGTACAGAAAGAAGATCAGATGACTCAGCGGAGCTCTCAGTCCAGCAAGGATCAGATCAAAGGATTGAGTGGAGGAGAAAAGTCGTTCTCAACTATTTCTCTCATTCAAGCCCTTTGGGACTGCGTTGAATGCCCCTTGCGCTGCCTTGGTGAGCTTAAGTGAGCTATACTGGTCTTTTCCATTGATGTGCAATTCATAGATGAGTTTGATGTCTTCATGGATGCCGTCAACCGCCGCACCAGCATGAGGCTGCTGACTGAGACTGCCAATGCTTCCAATAAAAAGCAGTATATCTTCATCACTCCTCAGGATATGAATAACGTTGTGCTTGGCCCTTCAGTCCGCGTGCTGAGGATGTCAGATCCTGAACGTGGTAACGGAACGCTCTCCTTTGCGTCCTCAAGTGCTTGAAATCCTGACATATTTCGTCTCTTGTTTAATAATTTTGGATATGCATTATATAGTATACCACTACCAGCCATCTTTCTAATACTTACATGTATCATATCAGCAATTATCTGTACCTTATACTTACATACAACAATGATTTATTCTTCTGACTTAAAGGTCATTAACTTGAACCGATGATTGAAAAGGTTCATATTCTAAAGCAGGTTAGAATTTGCTGGTAAGGC
Source organism: Gymnopilus dilepis (assembly GCA_002938385.1). Taxonomy (NCBI): domain Eukaryota; kingdom Fungi; phylum Basidiomycota; class Agaricomycetes; order Agaricales; family Galerinaceae; genus Gymnopilus; species Gymnopilus dilepis. The sequence continues at coordinate 28,833 of NHYE01005535.1, read as the reverse complement.
TACTCAAAATCCCTGCATGCACCTCTATGTAACGAGTCCTACGAGTAAGCAATGTATACGAAGGTTGAATTCCCAAGTAAGCCGACGCCAACAAGTTCAAGGCGTTGCAGGCCTCCTCAGAGATTGAGATTAAGCGGGTTGCATCCAAACGCAAGGAGACCGCCCTGTATGTTGCTTAGAAACTGGGGTACATAACCATTGTGATACGTGAGCTTACGAAGGTATTGCCAGTGCAGCAGACCGGCTGGGCAGAGCTGTTTAGAGGCCGCCATCGAAAATCAAATTGCGCTGTTCACCAATTCCACCAGACTTACCAGGAGTTGCCGCCGAAACCAAGGATGGAGATCGCGCTGCAGCTCACTAAGGTCAAACAACTGAGTTTCTCAAAAGGCTTACAGGAGACTGAGCATAGTTACATCCAACGAGAGCACCGAGGTCGCCGAGATCGAGGCCAAGCTCACTTGCCAGCTGCACTACGCCCTCGGAAGTGGACTAGCAGGTAGCATGCGATCAGCACGGGCATGGGACAGATAGACCAATGCTTACGTTCTGGACCTGATTACAGCACATGGTGGAACCAGTGTCGCAATTCCCACTTGCCTGGCGAACATCGATTTCGACGGCTGTGGCGGCGGCAAGGACTGGAAGAGCAAAAGCAAAGAAAACAGATGTACGCATTTTGCAATTAAGTTGGTTCGACTTTGGACTTGTCCGGTTGAAGACGCCATTTCTGCCTTTATTTTATAGAGACGATGGCCTAGACGCCTGCCTGTTTCGGTTTACTTCTTTCGAGATAAGTCTGGGATGTCTAACGAACCCACACTTTGACCCGCTTTGACCTGGAGGTATGGAATCAGGAATGTTCCTTGCATCTACTATGCTGACTTGACCTCAAATCCAGTTGGCGATGACAGACGTTCGGTTTCTTTTGAGGAAACTGAATTGAATCTTCCTGCCGACACAAAAGGGTGTAGCACATCACGGAGCAGCGTTCGCCGAGGTATCTGCATGACTGCATCAAGATAATTAGTACGGAAGACGGATGAAAAAGCCCTGGCATGTGGATGTCGGTGAGAAGGTGGTAAGCTCAAAGCTATTGACTTCGGGATACACACCGAATCATTTCATTTCTTGCAATGGCATAGTGTCTTCGCTAGACCTCAGTAAGCTCACACAAGAGCAAGATTGGCGAGGAATCATATCTTCAGATTCACATATATGCCAGTCAAAAGGGAATGGAAGGTTGATTGTGGGCTGGCATCTTCTTTATTTGCTCTACTCGTACGGTATTGACATGTATATGAGGCCGAAGTGGTTAGTCTTTGTACTCATAGAAACCTTTACCGTTTTTCCTTCCGTACCATTGAGCATCTACCATGCGTTCAAGGAGAATGCTTGGCCGATATTTTGAATCGCGGGTGCCTTCGTAAAGAGTTTGTTGAATGGCCAGGCAAGTGTCGAGGCCGATGCTAAAGATGGTGGAAAGTGAGATTCATTGCGCCGGAAGATGGATTCTCATAACGTACAAGTCAGCTATTATGAAAGAGTCGGTTCAGCGTCCGCTACAAGGGCAGTGACCAGGGACTTACCAAGTTGTAAGGGTCCCATGGGATGATTCATTCCGAGTTTGAGGGTGGTGTCAATATCTTCGCGTGTCGCGGTACCCTATCAGAACAATGTCATTGTGAAACTCCGCTGCCCGAGTGCGAGCGAATGCATACCTTTTCCAGACACATGATAGCCTAAAAAGCAAGCTCTGAAAATTTCGAACATGATATAAATTTGTCATTCCCATACCTCGTTAATAAATGGCATCAGGAGAGCATTTGAGACAAAGCCAGGGACATCTTTTGACACTGTAACTTCTGCAGAGAAAGTTAGATACAGAACTTCCATATGACAGGCCTGAGTTTACCCTTTCCACAGGCGACGGCATAAGCGCGAGCTCTCTCCAGGGTTTCTTCCGAAGTCTGCAAGGCAGAAATTAATTCCACCAGTTTCTGTCCAGGGATAAGTCACAAATTCCGTAAAAGACACTATGAGAACTCACCATGACCGGAACAGGGTTGAAGAAATGTAGTCCTGTCTCGCAGTGAGCCAAAGCAACAAGGGATCCACGTTACATACCAACAACGCGTGAAGCGCTTTTCTTTCCCTCCTCGCTTGCGGCATTGAGGCCTTGGGGAACTGCAGAGGCCGCGATTTTGGTTATACTGATCGAGCTGGTGTTCGTAGCGAGGATTGCATCTGGCCTTAGCTCAGCCGCGAATGACGAAAAAATAGACTGCTTTAGAGGAAGATTCTCTGACACAGCCTAAATCCACATCTTAACAATGTAGACAACGTAAACCAGCAATGAACTCTGCACCTCAATGACCATGTCCACATCTCTGAAGCCCCTAATCCCTGCTTCGGATCCGACGACAGAAATCTTGTCTCTCGCTTCCTTGGCCTGCTCATTCGTCAGACGTCCTTTTGAAACATCCTTCGCCAAAAGCTTGTCAACCAATGAAAGGCCTTTCTTCACTTGTTCAGCTGACTGATCGTGTAAGAGCACTGAAACCTTGGCGCGAAGAGCAGAGACCAACGCGATGCCTGTACCCATCTGACCGGCGCCGAGAACACCGACAGTTCTGATTCCGTGCGCAATCGACATTGTTGAGGACCTTTACAGTGAACAAGGACGTGAAGTCTGCGAAAAGGGAAGATACGAAGGCAAGAGATCAAGGATGCTGGCCGTTGAATGTGACGTCGTCGCGGTCGATATAGCCGGATCCGGATCATACAGCAAGAAAACAGCACGTGAAATTCACTTTTCCTCCACTGCAACTTTGCAAGTTCCAATCAAGTTCCAACCACCGTTCATGATGCATGAGCGCTAGATCTCTTCGAAGTTCATTGCCTTTCGTCCATTGTGATCTTCTACTCGTTGCTCGAGTATGGGGACTCGCCCTTTGCCAGGATCAGGATTCGTGAATTTTTGCAATCTCATTCTTTACCCTAAAACGTTGAATCACTCATACATCATCCAAGGCTTTAGGAGGCTGGGCAGTCCTCAGGCATTATCTACTTCTTGCCCTATCCCTACCTAAGCGTCAGCATTAACTGGGACGCAGCCGGCTTGAATGAGCCCGCTCTTTGGGATGAGGTCAGTCCAGCATTTGACAATCATGAATAACTTGGAACTTACGAAGAAATTGCTTGTGCAGCAGACTGGCTGAGTAGAACTATGATTTGAAAGTCAATCAGACACGGAGCAGTGCCAACGCCATCGACCTATAGCTTACCAAGAATCCCCACTCGCGGTGACAAGGGCGAGGGGTAGGCAGGCGACTAACATTCCTCTTAGGCCAGCGATATTCACCTGCACAAAGGTACTCACCGCCGACGAGACCGTCAATGTCCTCGATGATGGTGGCAATGCTCACTGGCAAGCCTTCACTTGCAAGGACCTCCGCTACATCGGTCGAGTTTGCCTGCATATTGCTTTCAGATATCGTTGTATGTGTCTATGAGGAGAAATTGCCTTACTGCTTGAAGTGCGCCGCAGCACTGGATTGGACCCGTATTGCAGCCACTGCGGACTTCAAGTGCATTGGCGGTCGCAAGGATGGGCAAAGCCGCAACAAAGAACGCAGTTATCCGGAGGAACATTTTGTAAGTCTTACGGGGCAACGGAGCGGTATTAGTCTCTTTGTTTGACCTTACACTCGTACGAGCCTGCTTTATATTGTCCGAGCTTTTTGGAAATTTCATGGGACTACTCGCTCTGCTTGTCAAGACCTCTTCATGAAGTCCCTGGGATGACAAGTCTTATGTTTTGCCTCGACCTACGTGTAAAGAATTGGCGGTTTGTCAATTTAAATCTCAGGTGGGTCATCCTGGATTCCCTCACGTGTAAGCATTAGAGGTTCACTTGAACTGTTCACAGACCCTCGTCAAGTTTCCGACACACGCTATAATGTAAACATCGAAGTTCCGATGGCCGTGAGAGGACTCGTGCTACTCCTATTAGAACGTTGGCTGAGTCGCCGATCATTCGATATGGAAGTTTAACGTGATACAGTTAGCCGGACTCAGGGTGGAAGCCATAGGCGTCGCTTTCTTTGAGGGAACAAGGTCATGCCAAATGTACCCTCGGAGGTCTTGCTGCACGCATGTGGGCGCCTGACATGAGCATCTTGACACCCCTTCGGACCGCATATGCGGGGCTGAAATTGCCGAAAGGGCGTCGTCAATCTGGCCACTTACAGAAGAATGAGGACTACTCAAATGAGCTGCTTCGTTATTCACTAGTCTTCCCAGAGATCGACACCGATTGCCTGCTTCACTGCGCGCGACAGCGCGAGAACGCCCCCTTCACAAACACAAGAGAAGACAAATAATGTGACTTTCTCCAATAGAACCCTTACTCTTCAGAGTGATTCCAAGCATGGGAAGGCTGTCTGATGTGCCAAGGAAGTGAGCCAGCCTTTAAAAAGCTGCTAAAAAATCTCTGAAGCCCCAGTCGAACATCTTTGTAAAACTAAGTCGACATGCGTGCCTCTGCTTTCTTTGCTCTCGCTCTTCCAATCCTTGCCGCTGCCACCGCTCTTCCCAGACAAAGCGGCGATTGTGACACTGGTGATCAGTTGTGCTGCAATCAAGTTCAGCAGGTAAGAGTCTTGTATCTATTTCGATTGGTTTCGACACTAAGGTGACATCTCTAGTCGAGCACGGAGACGGTCACTGAACTCGCTGGCTTGCTCGGTATCGCTCTTCCATCTATCACTGCTCTCGTCGGCTGTGAGTAATCTTCCTTAATTCTTATTGTCATAAATGATTCATTGACCAATTTTACTCGCCCATGTCAGTGAGCTGCTCCCCGCTCTCCATCCTTGGTTTCGGTGGGAACTCCTGCTCTGCACAACCAGTTTGCTGCACTAGCAACAACTTCGTTCGTCGATTTTCTCCCCTGATCGCTCACCATGCTTATAGACATTTCCTATAGAGCGGCCTTCTTGCCCTCGGCTGCAGCCCTCTTAACCTCAACCTTTGAGCTCTATTCGGTTCGCAGCCGTAAATTTGCGTATATTCAGAAGATGGGAGCCGTATCCGGGATGCCTATTGCTTAGTCCATTTATTTAAAAGCCATTAGAATATTCCGAAGGTCAATATATACACGGTCTTTTCCCAGATAAATGTGAGAACCTTGGATTAAGCAGCCCTTTGAGGGCTTCAATTGAAATCTTAACGATAATCTGCCCGAAATCGATGCAGAAGCTTTTACCCGACCTTCACGGCCATCTTCGCAACAAGCGACTAAGCACTCAAGCTCAAGAATGAAGCAACGTCCTTCCAAAACTGCGTCTGATACTCAATATCGCACTGCGAACACTAAAGAGCGAAAACGGCGGATCGTCTGTGTACTACGGACTCCGTTCAAAGAATTGTCAAAGAAGTAAGAAGCAGTATTGAGTGGCACCGAAGGAAATGGCACTGAGTAAATGTCTCAAGGTGACGGCGCTTAAGCGCATCCGAAGGAATTCGGAACAGCCTATTGGGCGTTTTCCTCTCTTGACAATGACATGGGAGAATGACCTACCCGATGGATCACGAGTATTCACACCCTCTCTTTATCATCATTTCCACCACACATCGGAAACGGAATTGAGAGCATATTGATGCAACACACGGTTTCTCTATCATACGCGTGAGCGTCTCGTGTTTTCTTTTTCGGATTTTCGGACTTGTTGAGGAATGCGAGGCCCAAAATTTGTATAAAAGGCCTAGGCAAGGACTGAGTATCCTCAGTCGAACAAAACTTACGTTCTTCTAAAGTCCCATCTACCAGTCACAATGCGCTTCTCCACTGCTTTCGCTTTTGCTCTTCCCATCCTTGCTGCTGCCACAGCTCTTCCTCGTCAATCCGGAGACTGTGACACTGGCTCCATCACTTGCTGCAACCAAGTTCAATCCGTAAGCTCTACCGCCGCTGATTGGTCGAACTAGTGCTGACGCCGGTCATTGCAGTCCTCCACCGAAGGCGTCAGCGAATTGGCTGGCCTGCTCGGCATTGATCTCGGTTCGCTCGGCGCTCTCGTCGGTCGTAAGTGCTACCACAGTCGCTGCTTTTGAACGAAATGTGTCTGAATAATATCCAGTGAGCTGCAGCCCTCTCTCGATTCTCGGATTCGGCGGAAACTCTTGCTCTCAACAACCAGTCTGCTGCACCAATAATTCATTCGTAAGTGTAGTTTTGATTGTCTTAGCAGGCTTGGACAATCCCATAACATCGTTCACAGGGTGGCCTCATTGCTCTGGGATGCAACCCAATCAACCTCAACCTTTGAACAGCATGAGAATGCGTTGTTTCTCGGCTTCTTTACGATCAAGATAAATTAGCGAGCCGTTCTTCATGTAGAGACAGCGAGTAGACGTACTGTCAGCCTGATGAAGCGGAATAAATGAGAATTTACTTGTGACTACCCTTTCTGTGATCCACTGCCCCGCGTTGCGAAGTTTGTATTTCAACACACCCTTTCCGAGGACTTGAGGCATGAGCCCTTTGCCCAGGAACGGAAATTGATATGACATCATAAGATGTACCTTTGTACAAATCCGGAAATAGTGGCGTAGTCTGGAACGATCAGCCGAGATGGGGATTGCCGGAATGGGGACAGCGGTTCCTGCACCGAGTCCGAAGGCGGGACATCGGTGCGAATGTCCTGCCATCTCATGCCAAGAATTTGATCTGGTGCCCAAGCGCTCACGCGGAGAACCGAGAGCGGGAATCAAGCGGGTGAAATATTGTGTCGATATTTGCCCCACCTTCAAGGAAAGTCCGAATCTGAAAGCGTACCATCGGCAAGATAGGGCTCTACTGACGTGCGAAGAAATTTTATTTGGCTATTTCGTGGAAAAGAAATCGACCTACACTGGCTGGTGTTGAGTCATGGCAGATCGGGCTCTTCAAATACAGCTTCGACTTAAAGCTTGGGGGCATGTAGCCAAGCCTGCTCACGGAAATGTGTCAAAAGGCGTCGGACTTGGTCTAGATGTACAGGACATTGCCAAGATGAAATTTCAGCATAAAAGCCTAAGCAAACGAGACTTTCATACCTCAGTTGAACCTTCAGTCGTTCTACTACCATTTAAGCCATGCGGACTTCTGCCGTTGTTGCATTCGCTCTACCCGTCCTTGCTGCTGCCACAGCCATTCCCCGTCAGAGTGGCGATTGCGACACTGGCCCGATCCAGTGCTGCAATAGTCTGCAGCAAGTAAGTGATCGTAGCCACCTATTTTGATTAGGAACTCATCAAGCTGTTGACAGTCAACGAGCACGAATCTCGGGATTTTGCAGGGCCTGCTTGGTCTTCTTCTTCCTACACTTGAAGGACTGATCGGATGTGAGAGCTACCAAATCTTCCTCATTCATCCACTTATCGATTCCTATTGTATCACAGTGAACTGCAGTCCGTTGTCTATCTTGGGCGGTGGTGGGAACTCCTGGTACGTAAGGTCAACCAGAGTCGACGCCTGTACTTAGTCCGATCGCAGTTCTCAACAACCAGTTTGCTGCGAGAACAATCAATTCGTAAGCACAGAAATTGTAAAAATTGTAATTTTGACCAACTCACCGGACTAGAACGGTCTCATCTCTCTTGGGTGCACGCCGATCAACATCAATCTCTGATGTCCCGGGGTCCGCCAGTTATTGCAGGCGCTGCAACATGTGGAGGCTAGTACGCAAGCGTTAGTCATTAGCATTCCCTGTACACACGCACTCGGTCTTCTCGTATGTATGTCAATAGGAAAATTCCATCGAATATTGCCTATGTATTACGAGAACGGATGGTCCGATGACACACGAAGGTCGGAGCAACGGACCAGAATATTTGAGCCAGGCTGAGGTCGTACCACGGGCGCCTTGCGCAGGCTTAGGAATTCATCACTGATGTTCTTCTGCCACACCTATTGTGACGACTTGCGAGGTAAGTTGCCAAAAGCTAGCTCTTGAAAAAAACCCCAAGTGCGTGAAGCCGTGTATTGCAGTGATCCAGGTACAACCAAGCTGATAGTCGTATGATTCATTTCCATTCCATTTTGATCCATGGAAAGTTATGTCAGAAAACTTTTGACAGTCCGGGTTACGCGACCCCCAAAAAATGCTAACTTACGAAAGACACTGATGACGACTCGGAAGTGTGCATATTGCAACGTGCGTTTACTGGTCTACAAGTCGTACGCTATTTGGCAATGCATTACTGACAAGCGTGTATGCATGAACAGCTCCTCTAAAGCATAAGTGAGGTGTCATGTCAAAGACAACGACAGCGGGATAACCCGCGTCCTGCGATTCGTCTAAATTTCAATTTTGTTTTCAAAATGGAAAACACCTGATGACGTACCAGGTGAACAGTGACATTCAATTAAGTTGGTGAGAGGTGGGATTTAGGTGGCTCGGAATCTAGGCCACCTGCCCTATGGACGGAGCAGTCAGACCCATTTCCCAGCAGTAAAAAGAAGGTAGCAGGCTCAGATTTTCCACCACAAGATCTATCTCGAAGTCCTGATGTCTATCATCGAAGAGACGCCCATCCAGTAGCTGTTCAAGTGGAGTAGTGGAGTAGGCGTCCCCATCTAGGTAAATTTCCCAGAAAGGGAAACGTCGAGGACGAATAATTTTGGATAGCCTTATTCCCCAACTGAACCCACACAGTGGCCGAAAGCTCCTTCAGACTTGAAAGACGTGCCAAGACGTGCCATGTCAAACGAAGAAAAGCACTTCGGTCATATTATCCGAACGAGATGAGGATGCGGACCCACCAATCGCGCCAGTTTGTGCCAGAGCAGGAAAAGAGTCCGAGAGCACAAAAACCAAGCGAGTCGGAGTTGAGTATTCAGACACTGGTCGATGTAGGCATGAGAATTTGGAACTCGAGTTTGGTATGACGACAACAAACCATGATGGCCAACATGGACTATCATATCCCAGAAGCTTCTTTTCCAGAAAACAGACAGTGAGATTCGAGCAGTGAGATTCGAAAACTTGGGCTGTCTTGACGAAGAGCATGCCGGCTAACCGAGTAGGCCCCGGATCGCTAGGCGAAGTTTGTAGTATAATGGGTTCTCTAGTTTCCGTACGAGGAATTGGAGAGCATCAAGAATCTGCCATGTGGTGAGAGCAATCCAACAGTAATATGACATTCGTTTGGAAAGATTTTACTGGATGACGAGCTTTCCCATTAGCGAGAGGTCGCCCTTTGTGAAAGCCCGTCTTTCTCGAGGAGTCCATTGAATACGATTGAGCTTATTCGGGTCCTTATCTTGCTTCCTGAAGAATCTTGACAGCCTTACAAGAAATTTTGTATTCAATAAGCGAAGTCATGAGGAACATGAGCATCTCAGTCAGCGTTGACGATGTTTGCGAAAAACAAAGCTCGTCGTGTTGTAAGGCAAGCCCTCCATACGGCCTTGAAGGTGGATTGAAATATGCACGGTGACCAAAAGGTATAAAGTCAAGACGCAGCAGCAGTGTTCGTCAGTCGAACACAGTTCAGCTATCGTCGTCAACATGTACGCCAAGGTCATCTCTTTCATTACCTTCATCCTCTTCGCTTGCCCTCTCCTTGCGGCCGCCAGTGCTATACCCCGAAATGACGGCGGTAACTGTGACACAGGTTCGATTCAGTGCTGCAACGCGACTCAGCAGGTGAGACCTTGACACCGTAGATGCCTAACAAACGAGCTGACAAGGCTAACATTAGTCTTCCACCACTCTCCTGAGCGAGCTTTCAGGATTGCTAGGCCTCGTCCTTCCTGACATTACTGGTCTCATTGGCTGTGAGTCGAATGCCCAGACCAGAAGGGTGCCAACTTGAACAATCATATTTTCAGTGTCCTGCTCCCCTCTCAGCATCCTTGGAGCTGGTGGTAACTCCTGGTAAGTGCGTCCACAGACTCTCTCGAACAAAGTTTCTAAACAGAAGATATAGCTCTGCTCAACCCGTCTGCTGCACGGACAACAGCTTCGTAAGTCGGATAAGCCGTTCACTGTAATCTTGTTTTTGTACTCACCAAATCGGCTCAGAACGGCCTCATTGCCCTGGGTTGCAACCCAATCAACATTAACCTCTAGACCTGGAGGATAAATCAGGGGTGCTGCGTGTTGTTGAGCTCTGGGTGGATATAAATTAGAAAAAGTTGATACATTTGTCGTGTTTTGAGAATGGTATTGGTCAACGTTGTGAACGCCGTTCGGTTGATGAATTGCCGGTGCCGGACCATCTTGTATGACGTCATGACAATCAACGTGAAGTGCGATCATGCTGGCTTTGAGCCTTGCTTCAATCCTTACCCTTCGTCCTCGACTATGACAAGCACTCTTCCGCCTCTAGTACAGGCTTTTTCTGGAGCAATAGGCAGCGCTACTGCTAATGCTTTGACTTACCCTCTTGATCTCTTGACCACTAGGTTGCAACTCGAGCCCCCAGAAAGCAGGAAACCGCGGGGAGGATTGTATGGCGCGTCCATGATATTTAGGCATATCGCTGATAAGTACGGATGGCATGCGTTCTACGATGGCCTAACGGCGGACACATACGCGACCTTACTGTCAAAGTGAGCCCGAAAAATCGAAAGCCAGCCCCATCAACTTGACCCAACTGCAATCATTTCCAGCTTCTTTTACTTTTACTTCTACGCGTTTCTTCGATTACTGTCAACGAAGAGACTTATACCCTTTATTTCACGCTCGAAGCGCTCTGGTGTACACAAGCCCTCTATGATAGAGGAGCTTCTACTTGGATATGTCGCTGGAATCGCGTCTCGGCTGGTCGCCACTCCTCTTAACATTGTTACCCTCAAACTCCAGACAGAGCGTGAAAACAACACTGATGACAACAGATCGAACTCCGAGACACGGAAAACGGGGATGAACGCTGTCGTCAAAAGAATATACCAGGAACAAGGGCTCGCGGGATTCTGGCGAGGTGAGCGCGATGACATACTTCCCAAAGTCTTCACTCATCCCGCTTGCAGGTTTTCAGATGTCTGCATTATTGGCACTAAACCCATCTATAACGCTTGCATTTTTCCAGATGTTCGGAAGACTGCTTACCCTCGCGAAGTCTTCCAGATCTCGATCAATACGTGCTGAGAAACTGTCTCTTAAGCAAGCACCCGTGAACGCCAATCTGAGCCCATGGGAATCTTTTTTCGGGGCAGCAATTGCAAACTCCATAGGTACTCCCTTTCAACTCTATTTCCGCTGGTTTATTGAAGAATATCATCGAAGCCGTATCGATTTTATACCCGTTGATCCTTGCAAAAAAACGGCTTCAGATATCATCTTCAGCCACGCTTAGAGAAGTCCTTGTCGAAGCCTACAGCGGAAGCTCTCCTTCGGAGGAAGAGGTTCTGGAAAAGGGTAAAAGTCAAGGAAACAGAAGCGCCCCGGGGGTCCAGGGCCTATATCAAGGATACCAAATGAAGATTATAACAGGATTTCTTAGTCAAGGCGTCACGTTTCTGGTTAAGGGAAGGTAAGTTGAAAACACCTTCATCATGTGCTGATCGCTAATACAGCAGTAAGGATTGAGCAACTTATTATTGCACTGTATCTAGCGAAGCTGAGACGAGTTAGATAAATGTATTAGAGAACATATAACGGAGAAGGGCCGCGTTTCCGAGGTCTTCCATGCTCCGTAATCCTGCTTTTGCTGAGTCGGTTTCCTGCCACGACCTCGACAGAAATTACAATGGATCCGACAGGTCTTCTGGGAATGCCATTCGTCTGGCCGCTCAAGCAACGCGATGACAAAAGCAAGGTCAATGTGTTTGGAAGTCAGTGGACCAATAAACGCGCCTCCTTTTTCATTGGTAGATGTGTTTGTGTCTCAGGAGATCACGGACGCAGAAGGAAAGACCACAGTCGACTTCGAAGATGGACCGCTTTTTCGCCGTGAAACAAACAATCCCTGGTCCAGGGCCCGATGGGGTTTACACTTTAGAGTTCAGCACTCACGAGTCATTGAGATCTCAGCGGAGATCTTGACTTGAAAGTGGACAGGACAAAGGAATCAATTCCGGAGGAAACTGGCCAGACATCAGGACAGGTCCGAACCTGTGAGTAGAACATGTCACTCCCCATAGTGCATCGCCAAATGCACGAGCCAGATGACAGGGGGTGGGTGGCAAAGAACGACTTCAGCAGCTGAGATTTGAGCCGACTACTTCGAGGCTTGAGGATAGCAGTAGCGAACATGGCGTCCTGGAAGTATAAAAGAGGGCTATCAAGCTATCAACCTTCAGTCGAACAATTGCTTAGTTCAACTTGCCTGCAGATATGCGTTTCTCTGCTGCCTTTTCTTTCGCCCTCCCGGTCCTTGCTGCCGCCACAGCCATCGATCTCAGTGCCCGCCAGACTGGCAACTGTGATACTGGCTCGACGTTGTGCTGCAACTCTGCCCAAGAGGTACCTCGTTTGCTGCCCGATATTGGCATCGATGTTGATGGGTCTTGGTTGTAGTCCAACTCCACCTCCGTCAGTGAGCTCGCTGGCCTCCTCGGAATTGTACTCCCGGATATCGCTGGCCTCATCGGATGTGAGTTTTCTTGAAATGCTGGCTGGGACGCAGATGCTGATACATGATGACAGTGGGCTGCAGTCCCTTGTCTATCCTCGGCTTCGGCGGGAACTCTTGGTAACACTTTTCTTCAGACTAAGCGATACGACGCACCCATGCTAACTTCGTATATAGCTCCGCTCAACCTGTCTGCTGCACGTCCAACACCTTCGTAAGTGAACGGGCTTCCGCGTTGCAAAGAATACTTACCTATAAACGAGTGTAGAGCGGCCTCATTGCTCTTGGATGCAACCCGATCAACCTCAACTTGTGATTGTCGAAGCTTGGGAGATTTATCTCCGCCCAGGATGTTGAATTCGACCATGCTTGTATCTTGTAAATGTCGATAATGGCAATGTCAATATCCCTGAGCATTGAAAGTCTGAAAAACCTGAGTTACTGTAAATATATCATTTGCCTGGATTGTTCCTTCCAAGATGGTAATACTTAATAGGAGGCCTCTGCGTGTCCCACTGCCAAATCATGTCCGAGGCTTAAGGAGGTCAGGCTGAGCGCAAGGACCGTATCGTTTTAGATGCTCAGATACTGAAGCAAACTCAAGAAACAAAGCACATTTGAAGTACGTCTGATATGATGGACGAAAATTCCATAACAATCAGCTCTAAGTCGGGAGGCGTGTCGATGATGGCCTCGAGCATTTTTTCGAATCTTCTGGAGCAGCTCTTCGAGCTTGCAACTCGAGTCGACAGGATCGAGCCGTTGAGGAATCTAGAGCTTCACCTGTTTTGCCTCTCCGAGACGACCTCAGGAGACCCACTACGTGTTGCACGACGAGCTTTTCGTAGAACGCAGGATGTCGAGCATAAAAGTAAGTTGATGAAAGCGACAGGTACACAGACTGCAACTGCACTGGTTGACTTCCAAGAGCCCACACCGTTTTCTGAGAGGATGTGACACGATGTAACCCTGTGTGACGTGTGACATCCCACCAACTTTCGTCCCGACGTCGACAGTAAAAATCATCTCAACAGCTCTATCGATTCAAGATTTCATCTTTCTCACCGAACACCTCGACCCGGCAATGCATCCAGGACCTTTCCTGTTAGGCAGTTATCGGCAAATCAGAGATGCCATTTGAATTGATTCAACCCACGCGTTGCCCATGCCTGCCCTTGGTGCAGGGCAGCTAACGACTCTCCACGGCGAGGTCTCCAAAGGACGAGATTAAATATGACCCCTTGGCTCCTGAGAGTCTTTGAATCCTGATGACAACACCTAATAGAAGTTGGAGTTGTCACTTTCGGCACGGATGTCCCGTCTATTCGTGGATGGGAGTAAGAACCTCAGCCACGGACCGTCTTCATCCTGGGCGTTCGAATCTGACGACTAGCGGGCAATCATGGCGTGGTTTTGCGGTCTAAGAATGTCAGGCCTTTGCCACATGTACAGCACCACAAGGCAACAGTCAGTAGGTTCCAAGGCGTAATGGTTTTCCGCTTTGCCAACTCACTAGAAGTTCTGCAGATGTCTACTTTGACTATGTATGGTTTTATGCAGTACATAGCACGGATATAAAATGGCTTTTGTGCTCCCTCGCTCTGGAGAACCTCTGTCTAGTGCCTTGCGCCTTGTCCTTCCCCTCAAGGAGAGGTAGCCTCGACTTCAAAAAATTTCAACATGGCAGTTTTTTCCGTCATTTTCTTTTCCGTGTTGATTCTCCACGCTTCGTTTGCTCAGATAATATCTGCTTCCAGTGGTGGACTAAGTATCAAAACCGAGCAAGGTCTAGTTTCTGGGACATCCATCTCGAGGGGTGTTAGGCAGTTCCTCGGCGTTCCCTTTGCCTCCGCTGAGCGTTGGGAAGCGCCTTCTAAGCCTTCCAGATATTCTTCTTTCAGAGCCACAGCTTTCAGTGACAGCTGCGTGCAAGCCATAAGCCCAGCAAACGCCATCTTTTCTCAACTACTGGGAGGTGGTGGCGTCAATGTTTCTGAATCTGAGGATTGTCTGTCGGTCAACATATGGGCTCCAAGTCTAGACAGAAAGCAGAAAACTGCCGTGCTATTGTGGGTTTACGGAGGAGATTTTCAATTGGGCACGGTGAGTCTCATATTCTTCTGTATATGCCTACACTGGCCTGACTGACTTCTTGTCAAAAAGAGCAATAATCCGGTATACATTGGGCAGAACTTCGTCCGCGACAACGATGATATCACAATCGTTACCTTCAACTATCGTACAAACATTTTCGGACAACCCAACGCACCGCAGCTGGTCAAGAACGGTGTCTCACAGAATTTTGGCATGCTTGATTTAGACGCTGCTGTGCAATGGGTTCATGACAATATAGCCGCTTTCGGAGGCGACCCAGACAGGATCTCTTTGTTTGGACAAAGTGCTGGCAGTAGCGCAGTTGACGCCTATACTTTCGCCCATCCTCATGACACTATAATCAAAGGTACTTCGTCTGGCACTTTCGGTGGCGCAAGAATTCGGTTAATGATATATCGCAGGGGTCATTGAGGAGTCTGGAACGTAAGACCTTTCTGCCCCGGAAAGCCAAATCTTACCTGTTTCGACTGTCTAGCATGTCACTTATCAATACAGGGACCTCGTTGAATGAGACGGCGTGGAATGTTGTGACCTCTTCAGTGGGCTGTGGCAAGAGTCAGTTCATCGTCTGAGGATAACGTGAAGCGAACGCTGATATTCAATAAGCTTCGGATGCTTCACAGCTGGCTTGCATGAAGAGGGTGTCATTCGAAAGTTTGAAAAATGCAGTAGTATCAACAGGCGCCTCGTTTAATCTTGTACCTGACAGTATGTCTTTTCTTTTCATATCCCTCTAAGGCTCACTCGCGCCACCTCTGGAAGACATCACTATCTTTTCCGATACACCCGCCAGAGCTCTTACAGGGAACTTCCTCAAAGTTCCGCTGTTGGGTGGCACGAACCTGAATGAAGCCGACCTGTTAGTCCTAGCCACGGAACTTTCGACCACGGGAATGGCTCTGCCATTCATTACGGAAGTCACCTCAGACCTCGAGACGCAGGCAAGTCCCAAGCGATCAAGATCTTGGTCTTATTCTCACTCTTCATGATTTAGGCCCTCTTCACTTGCGCTGCAGGGAATACAGCACAAAATCGGCTCAATGCCGGTGTAGCCACCTGGAGATATCAGTATCAAGCTGTATTCCCCGACATATCCTCTAGACCAGATTTGAGGGCTTTCCATGCGTCGGAAATTTCTCTCGTCTTCGGGACTTATAACTCCAGCACTTTGGCCCCTCCAACTATGACTGAAATAGCGCTCTCAAGATACATTCAAGCTGCTTGGGTCGCATTCGCCAGGAATCCATCCAAGGGATTGCTGGAATTTGGATGGCCGATTTACAATCGTAACACAAGCAGTCTTGTGCAACTGGGAAATGCTGCCAATGCCACTGGAATGGTGCTTACCGAAGGAAGGTTTGTTGATGCTACCTGTGCTTCTGCACAGCAGTTGCTTGGGATTGCGGGCCAGCTGAGCTCCTTGGTGTCTTTGTAGAATGTCGAGAGTGAAGAGAAGGGCAAGTCAACTACTCGCGTAAAGGATTTGTCGAAGGAATTGCATATTTCTTATTGACTGGGCTCGTAGTCCTATGTTATAAGGTCATGGAATGTTTTACGACTAGACTGATCGGAGAACACCTTCACCGCTTCAACCATGCCTTCCTTCACTCCACCTGAAAGGCCACAACGGCTCGCATGCACTTCAGAGTAGTAATGGAGGTACCATGTTAAGGAAGCTCAAGGCCAAGTGCCGATCAAGAAGCGGGCCATGGTTCCCTGTCAATGAACAGCTTGCAATTGCTTGAGGGCCGTGGTGCTTGTCAGGTGGGCCGTTCGTTCAACCAGAGGCCCTGTTCATTGTTCCATCCAGCACTCACCAGTGCGGGTATAAATTCCTGGAATCTCGATTTTTTCATGGCTCCCAAGGATATTGTGGTGAGGGCCTTCCTTTCTCTGTCCGCGGTCGGTCTATTAATGGAATAATCGGGATTCTGCACAACGATAGATTAATTTACAGAACCTGTCTATGCAGAAGTCTAGCAGCCTGGAGGGCCCTGGCTTGTTCGCTACATCCCATGAGAGGGAGAAACCCCCTCTCAAAAGCGAAGATACCCCCACAGACGAAGAAGGATATACATTGATGGCGTACGGTGAAATTTCGCTGTCAAACATCGACTTTCTGCCTCTTTCCGTGCCTCCGGGAGCAGAAACACCCGAGAAAACATATACATGGGATGAGAAGAAAAAGAAATTCAGCGATCGAGTGCGTCGATTTCTTGACCTTCTGTTTTTGATCTATGCCTGATCCCAACGTCCGGGTGACAGCGGTCGGTGCCGCTGGTGATCAGGAGAGTTTTGCCGCCCAGACCAGCAAAGGCAAGTGTACGCAAAAGAGAACCGTCATTCGAGGCGCTCTTTGAGACTCTGAAGCATGTCCGTTCGGAGGAGGCACGGAAAGCTGCTCCGGATGCAACCTCCGGCGGACTCCCGTCCTCTAGCATTCCAACGAAAGGCCCTCATGACCAGCACAAGCAGCTCATCGACGCCAGCGAAGCGGAGATAGCAGAGCAGGGCTCGCACGGTGTCGTCCAAAATAGAGAGCTCATCAGGGGGAGCGATGGGCAAAAGCAGTGCGGGAACGTAAATGGCCAATCCAACCCCGGTGTCGTCATGAACAAAGATCCAAAACAGAACGAGGTCCGGAGTAAAGGCAGACTGCCGAAACAACCTCCTATACCGCGATGGGACGATGATAACGTTGCTGGCAGTCAGGGAAGAGAGTCCGGTTTGGGTTTGGTCCTGTAGAACATTCAACTGTGCATTAATCGAATGCAAAATTTTCTAGAAAAGTTGCAATCATTCTACAAGGTCACAATGGTCAATTTTGTAGATCCTCATAGAACGCGATGGATGTGAAAAAAGTGGGCCCTCGATTGTGGGTGGTGGTTCCGGAAAAAGAGCGAAATGAACGTGACCAGCTGGTCGTGACTAAGTTCCTGAACGTGGATGGGGCCTTTTGTGTGCTGAGTCGCAACGCCGAACACATGTTGTAGATCGATTTTTATCTCTTCTCTTTGACCACATCCATTACATTGTCAGAGCTCTTCATTAAATCCTGGTCCTCTGTGAAGGTCTCACCAAGTTGTCTTGCCTCCTGAAACTTGGTGTCTACTTCGTGCGTCCTCCGTGCCCATATTTCTCCTATACTCTCTCTCACTCTCACTCGGGCGGTCTTTAGATACGACTGAGGGCCATTCATCTGCCAGGTTCATGAATCCCGGTCTCGACAGAAATGTCACTGAGGAGGATGATTGGGAGGTCATCCCAGTCAACTGGTGGTCCACTTCTTTCACGGCCGTATCGTGGGCTTTCTCGTCGAAGCAAGGCCCCTGGAACAAGAGTCGGCTGTTCCAAGGATCTCTCTTCCTTGGATTGCCACCCAGACTCAACTCTAGATTTTTATCCTTGAATACGATATCGTCACCGTCGAGAAAGATTGGGAGGAATGTGGAAGAGGGCAATACGTTAAATCAGGATTTAGTCGGGGTAAAGAGTGCCTTGGATACGGTGGTGGGATATGAGAAGGACGTCGGGTTTTATTTTACGAGCTTCCCAGATTTGGGGCTCTACAAGAAACCTCGACCCGATTTGACTGTTGTGATTGAAGAGAGTGATTTAGAGGCAGGCAAGGAGCGGTGGAAAGAGGCAGCGGAAGACTTGCTCAGTGGGCCCATAGAAAGTGATGAATCTCTGGAGAGTTCTCTTGCCGGCTCTTATGGTGATCTCGAGCTTTCCGCCTCCACACTGTCCAGCATTGACCTGACTTACTCCGAAGCTTCGATCGATTCTATACCGATGCCCTCTACTCCCAAGCCAAAATTGTCGGTTAACGAAGTAGAGATCAAAGAACCGTCCCCCACTGTTCCCCATAGCGGCTCAAGGAGCAGTTCCCTCCAATTGTCTCCGAGCAGGTCGCTGAACGCATCGGCTTCCTCTTTTGTCCCCAGCTTTTTCTCAAAGTTTACAGAAGAGCCTCTCCAATTTCCGTCGCTCTTGGATGATCCAAAAGCTCGTCCAGATGTTCACTCTCCCGGAGCGTCATTATCCAATTTCATTTTCCCGAGTTTAAACCCAAACCCGACACCTGTTGTCAAAATTAAGAAGGATGATCAAGGCTTCTTTACTGAAGTGCAAGTAGAGAAATCTTCAGGAGCTGATGCTCCAACGGAACTGCTGCCCGCGTTCCTGCAGGAATCCACTCAGCGTAGCCGTACCAGGAAATCGCGCACTCGAGAAATCGTGGACCGTATACGGTCTCGAACTTCGCCCGACGACAGCGTGGTGGGCGACCACCTAAACGCGATTTCTCCTAAATATGCCAGCCATAGCCCTAGCCCAATCGGTGATGAAGGGCGATTCGTCACACCTCGACTCAGTATGTCTGACGACGGCGGCGACCGACCTTCAAGGCTTTCTACCCCGTCTTGTATCGATGACGAAGATGGGTGGATAGATATTGCCCAGCCTGTAGCGTCGGATTCTCCTAGCAGCCAGAAGTCAAAGAGGACGCGAGAACTTTTCCTTGCACTGACAAGACGGAGGACAGACTCTTTGTCTTCTGCAGATGTCAAGGACTTAACAACGTCATCGGAGCTCAGCTCAAGCTCGGGGTCCCGTAATATGTCGATTTCTCCGTCGCCGTCGCCGTCGCCTCTTTCACCACCTTCCCTACTATTCAACGATGGTTGGATAGAGAGCAGTTTTGTCTCGCAGCCTGAGATTCAACAGAAGGCCAAATCGGGACAGACTCATAACAGGAAGAAGTCCAGCAACAACAATCAGCAACACCGAAATCAGCACCAACATCATAACTCCCGAGCGTCAATCTCATCATCGACGTCACAACATGCTCAGCGCCCGTTCAGCGCAACTTCCCCTGTCTTCCCCCAACTTTCGCCTACCGCAATGTCACCTCAGCTTGTCCAGCAGCAACCGCAAATGATGTCCCCGAATCCCGTCGGCCCCTTTCCTTATTTCTTCCCTGCCACATATCCGGCGGTTGCTCTCCCTTCTCCGTATGCCGCTGCTTTCATGCAGGTGCCCACTTTTCCTATGGTGCACGCAGGTCCGGGTGGCGCTGCGATGGCTGGTGTGCCATATATGGCACCGACTTTGATGCCGATTCATGGCGTCGGGGCTGGACCAGTGAAACCTCCAATGCCAACAACGAATATGCCTGCGAATAGGACTAGACAGGCACCGACGTGGTAATAGCTTCCCTACCACCTCTCACACACACACCTTGTAATTATGACTTCGTCTTCTTCTTGTTTAACGTATGTATGTATTTTCACCCTTTTCGACACTAACCGTCTGCGTTTTCTTTGTGTTCTCGAGCTTGGGCGTTTATGGACTTTCTCTTTCATCCTCTTCCACTGTGAAATATTTAGCAAAGCAATTGTTGCCTTTCAGAATTACAAACGTCAAGCATAACAACATTCTTGGATTATTAAATAAGTAGCTGTAGGTAGGTCGATAGTAGCATTATTCTTTTTTTCTCCGTCTTGTCGATCAATGCGTCTGTAGGGCTTTGCGTATCGGGCCCTCTTTTCTCTTCGTTTCTATGGCTATATGAACTTGTTTCTTTCTCTTGCCTTGCTGTTAAATAGGTAGTACTACAACATATATAAGTATGTGATTGCCCAACTGTGCTTGACGTTTCCCTTGAGCACCATTCTAATTCGGGTGATGCAGCCTTGAGGCACAACTTAGGTATCAGATTTTGGATATACAAGCTTTAAATACTCCTTTGCGCCTACTGTACTCCGTCTTTAAATCTATTGGATGATGATGCTCCAATCTCTCCCAATCAATACTCTCGGGTCCTTGATCATCAGAATGCTCGCATTTCCTCCCTTCTTGTCATTTGACCCCACACCAGGTGTAAACTCCCAAACAAGCTCACCGCCACCCTCTAGCTTGACCGATATCGGTTTTACAGCCAAGCCAACCACCAACACCTTCTCAATCCTGACGTTTTCTATGCTCTTCGCAAAGCTATTGGTGGGGTTATACTTAGCCAGCGCAACGCCATCAACCGCTTCGGTAGGTTTAGCAGCACCGAGATCAGAGCTGGAAATCTTCAAGCCCTTTTTGCCAGTCTTCTCTGCAACAAACTCGCGCCAAATGAAGTCGCCTTTAGTGTGGTCGTAAGAAATACCGTCATCGAGGTACAATTCGCCACGGGCTGTTCCGACTTTATTGAGCGCCACCCTGAGAGTGAAGGGGTCTTTCTTCATCAGCGAAGATGCCCGTCTTGGACGGTCGCGCGTTGAAAGGATAGATCCTCCTCTCAGGAAGAGAGGAATCTGGTCGAGTTCAGCAGAGACGGTAATTTCCTTGCCTTTGGCGGCACCACGATGGGCAAATCCAGTAAAGAAGTCATAATAGACCTGACAAGCTGCTCAGACCATCTCATCGGCATAGTGGTTGAAACCATACCTCGTCCTCGGCCAGATACACTTTAGCCTCTCTTGCATCCTTTTCAGTGACAGGTTTGACGAGCAGTCCTGATGATCCGATGTAATACTGGTCGTCAATTTCGAAACCTTTCTTGTCCTTCGGGAACATGATGAATTGAGGCCTAGCAAAAAAAAGAGGCATGTCAGAGGCGTAGTCGACACAATGCAAGAACCAAGTTTACCTCAAGATGGGCATACCGGTGACACTCGTCTCACGGAACTGAGTGTACCACATCGGCAGGAGGGTGTAACGGAGGCGAAGGATGTCCTTGACGATGCCCTTGTAAGGCTCATCCAGTAGGAAGGGTTCCCGACGTTTAGTGTCAATATGGGCATGAGCTCTAAAGAATGGAGCAAAAGCGCCAACTTGGTACCACCGTATAAGCATCTCTGGTTCAGGGTTACCGAAAAAGCCCCCAACATCGGCTGGGTATTATTATAGGTTGTCAATAAGATATAGTAAGTGCAACCTATAGAATACTTACAACCAGCAAAGCTCAGTCCTCCAAGGCCATTTGCCAAAACCATCTTGACACCGACAGCCATGTGCTCCCAGGTTCCAAGGTTGTCTCCTGTCCACATAGCGCCGAAGCGTTGAGAACCAGCAAAGAATGAGCGGGTCAGGACGAATGGTCTCTGAGGAGGATCCGTCCGCGCTGCGACAGCTTGGTACGTGAGATTGGACTGAAGTGGCGATAGCGTGAGATAAGGAAGAAAGACAAAGGCATGTCAACTTACGAAGAGCATTCCGTTTATGTTATGAATATCACGATGCTCCCAGCCGCCGTAGTGGATATTGTCTTTGGGCATCGTAATTTCAGGACCGTTGAACACAGAGGGCTATTTCGTCATCAGCAAGAACGTCAAAGTCGCCATTGAGAACCAACCTCATTCATGTCATTCCAGATATGAATGTCAGTAGTACTCTTTGTCCACGTCCATTTGTCCGGATGCTCCTTAGGATCAAAGATACCCTTCCACCAATCCCAGGATTTAGGGTTGAAGAAGTCGGTCCAGGAACTGCTTCCTGGCCAGCACCATCCTTCGTATTCGCCTTCGCCAGACTTAGGCTTGACAAGGACACCTAGCTCTTGAGCTTGCTTGAAAGCAGGGTAATTATCGTCACGCTTCAAATGAGGGTCGACAATGACGACCATCTATTTCAAGGGTTGTGAGTACGGAGGACAGACGTTCACGATCCTGAGAATCTCACCTTCCGTCCGTTGGCAGCAACATCATTGGTCATTTCAACGGGGTCGGGGAAAGTCTTCTCCTTCCACATGAAATATTTATGGTCTTCCGAGTACTCGATGTCAAGCCAGAAGACGTCAACAGGCATGTCCTCTTCATCAAATCTCTTCTGGACGGTCCGGACATCATCAGAGCTCACATAATTCCAGCGGCACTGGTGATAGCCCAAACTCCATTGAGCTGGCATGACTGGCGTACCGGTGAGGCGAGCATATTGCCTGAAGACGTCTTCGGCAGTAGGACCGGGAAGGAGGAACGTGTCGAGGATACCGGACTCAGAAATCCAGTGCGTCTCAGTGGACTTATCAGAAGAGTGGGATACATCTATCCAAGTCTCCGAGCCAACAACGTGGAATACCGCCACGGTCGACTCAGTCGAGTGAGCATGCATGAGAGGAATGGAACCATACAGGGAGACAGGAGAAGAGGCGAGGTATTCGAAGACGTCAGCGTTGTATAGACGATAGGGGTCCGTGAAGGTTGGGTCCTCCCCTGTGGTAGAGGGTAGGGCCATACGAGTAGCATGCTGAGGAATGCCATATACAACTGGATGGTTAGGGAAATTGATATCAACGGAGAGGGACTCTGGGCCTGTCGTGAAATGTCAGTCAGCCCCAAGGAACACAAATTTAATGGACCATACCTTTGGGTTTGGTATCAGTGTGTCCGCCGAAGTTCTCTTCCCAGAAACCGTCTTCGGAATCGCCTTCAAACCAAGCTCGAGGGTTCTCTGCTTTGAGTACCGCCTGAGCCTCCCCTTCTGCAGCCTCCCCTTCAACTGGAGGGGCTTCCTCTGTGGGGGTTGCAGCCTCTACTTTATTACGGAAATGTTCCATATGTAGGAGCCCTTGTCCGTTGAGAACAATCTGTTCCTTCCCGCCGCGAAGCAATGAAACCCGCAACGGTTCAAAATTGACCACGACTTCGATATCTTTCTTGGGGCCATAGGTAGCACGTATGTCCTTCTTGCTTGCCGTCCATTTGATTTCCTTGCTGATAGTAGGTTCCGCTATTAATGCCCATGAAGCTGCCTCATCATAACGCTTGCGAAGTCCTCCAACTTCATCCATACGGACTCTGGCAACACCGTCATCTTGGATGCGAACTTCCAATCCGAAATTGACGTCAGGATACAAGGACGACTTGATAGCTGCAGTGAATACAGCTTCATCCTTAGATATATGAAGGGAGGTCGGGTCAACAGAGTAGGGAGAAACCCAGGACGATTTAGCCTCTTTCGCCCGCCCAGCAAGAGCACGTCCTCTCCTGCAGAAACCAGATTGTTCACAAGTTTTGAAGTCGTGCGCCTTGAACGCCCAGGAACTTTCGGTAGTCAATAGGAGTGTAAGGACTCCCAGGACAGACCAGGACCGCATATTGACGCGTACCCCTCTAATGAGTCCTCTATGTCGTCCTGTGAGAAGGAGGAGAAAGGTAGTGTTTTGCAAGTGGTGTTGTCCTCGTCACCGTATACGGTACACGTCGATGAGCCAACTTGAAGGTAATTCCCATCATGTGACGACAACTATCTACTGCCTCCGGACCGCGAAGACCGTTCTCTTCTTGCTCTTTTCCACAAGAATCGACTTTCAAGCTTATTTCTGTTCACAACCTTCACATCAGGAGTATGAAGCACATAGAACGTCAGCTGTACACCACAGTATGCCGATATATATAAATATGGGAGGCCGTGGAATAGCCATGCTTGAATCCTTGACCCAAGCTTTCAACTTTCTGAGGACTTCTCGACTCCCCAGAAATGACTAGAAAGATTGCTACTGAACAAGTCAACGAGCATGACAAAGATTCTTCAACTTCTATAGGAGTCAAACTCGACCACAATGGCCTGCCTTTACTCCCACAGCCGACCAACTCCCCTTATGACCCGCTGAACTACCCAACCGTCAGTAACGAGCACACTTGCATGCCTACGAACATATATACTCAAGAGTGTCTCATCATATAGTGGCTTAAGTGCGCAATTCTAGTTCAAGTCTCTTTTCTAGCCTTTCTGGCCACCTTGAATGTCGCTATCATCAACCCAGCAGTCGTGCCTCTGGCTGAGGAATTCAACATAGGGCGCGTAACGGCAACATATCAGACTACCATAGCCATCGGCACTAGTGGCTTGGGTCCGCTAGTATTCACCCCTTTCGCAAACGTATACGGGCACAGATCCGCATATCTGGTGTCTGTCCTTATTGGCTTGGCTTCTGCGGTTGGATCTGCGTCGGCCAAGTCATTCGGCACGCTTATAGTCGCGCGAGCTATCAATGGTCTTGGTCCATCAGCAGCAATGGGTCTCGGGGCTGGAACTGTCGTTGACCTCTTTTTCGAACACCAAAGGGGCAAGGCTATGGGATTTTTTACCCTTATGTCCACCAACGGTGCCCACCTAGCTCCCATTGTACGCAAATATCCGATTGATACTCAAAGTCTTCTTGGCTGAAATTTAGCGACAGGTTGGTGGTTATGTAGCTCGTGATGGAGGTTGGAGGTGGTGCTTTTGGGCTGGCGCAATCATGAATGGAGTCATGTTCATCTTTGCCTTCTTCCTCATGCCAGAGACCTTGTTCGACCGGCCTCAAGACGACTCAACTGACAAGGAGGTCCTTGCACACAACGAGAAATACGACACGCAAGTCGAAGTTTCTGTCGTTGGAAGCGTTTATGAGCCACCTCCGTTTACATTCAAAGATTACATGCATCGCATGTGGTTTTGGGATCTCGACCGGCCTGCTTCACGACGGATGAAGGCAACTGATTTTGTTGTCAAACCACTCAGCATGCTCAAGTATCCTTCTGTCGCGTTCCCTGCGTTGTACTAGTATGTTTGAAACTCCCCATTTTTTCTCCCGAAAACCTAATATCATACATCAAAGTGCTGTTACCTACGGCTTTGCGTCCATCGAGCCGGCTTTGACCCTAGCAACACTGTTTACTCAGTTTTATCACTTCGACACCGTCCGTAACGGGTAAGCAACGATAACCATCATTGACCACATCAATACTTATCCCAAGGTTCTAGATTGGCCAACGGCGTCAGCCTTCTAGTTGGAGCGTACGTTCTCTCCAGCTTCCAGGACATCTTCCGGGAAGCTCATGATCCAAACCTTCCAGCACTCTAGGAGAACTTTTTTCCGGTCCAATTACAGACGCGATGATGTTGCGCGCTCGTCGACGCGCCCTCAGCCGTGGAGAAAATGCGCCTGCCGAAGTTCGCCTGCATGGAATATGGACAGGAGCTTTCACTGTTCCAGTGGGCTTACTCATGTGAGCTGTGTGCCCTCCGTGAAGTCGATCTCTCTGAATTTCTGAATAGATGCAAGTCGCGTTCGGAGAGCCTGTTGAAGTAATCACTGAAAGATCGCCCGTAGATGGCATAACCATCCATTTCGCCACTACCTTCATAGCGCCCTGTATAGGGATGGGTATGTTTGCCATTCAAAAAGTATCTTTACTAAGACTCATCAGTCCTCCCTTTCGCTCAAGCTGTGGCCTGCTTCGGCAGTAAGCACATTCCAACCACCCCGCCAAAAGCCCATTAACTCAGTGGCCTTCTTTAAATGCAGTCCAGATCGTCAATTCAGTGTGCTACACTTATAGCTGTAGCGATTGCTATCGCTCCAGGAGCAACGACGTCAGCCAGTGTTTCAAGTCAGTGTAACCTTTATGCTTGACTCTTGTTTACCTTAATCTGATCATCATATTACATATAGCTTCTTCCGTCAGATATTTGGTCTTACGTTGGGTTTCTACTCGTACGCCCTTGATGCAGAGCTTCTTGGACTACCTTCGTTGACAACCGTGACAGAATTCCATTTGGTGACAAGATCGGATTTGAGTGGTCATTCACAGTCTTTGCGGCTATCTGGTAGGTGGCTCAAAATTTCCAAGCAGTTCCAACCCTGAGCATTTCTTCGCTTTACAGCATTGTAACCTTCCTGCCTATTGTCGCCCTCATGTACAAAGGAGAGAAGTGGCGAAACACTCTCGGCGAACCGGAGGATTACTGAAGACACCTCTCTGTTTTCATAGCGTGATTTTCCTTCCAAAGCCCTCCGCGAACGAATCAAGTGTAATTTTACTTGTCTTGGACTTATGTCAATCGTCCCAAGAGCGCTACCGAAGTGATGAAAACACATCAGCGCTCACGATAACCTTCTGTCAGTCTTGAAAGGACCCTGGCTGGTGCCTATTGGTGCACATCGGACTGCCTCGTGTCATGCAGCTCAGTGAAAGCACCGCAGGTAGAAGTCACTTCACAGCGACGTCGCCACGTAATATGAAGCAAACAATGAATGACTTACATACGAAGTTCACGACAAACCCCAGACTTGCATTGACAGTTTAATTCCAACCCTGCAAGGTTCTGGCGGGCGGCGATTTGTGCTCTCACAAACGACAAACGGACCTTTGAGCGGAAAGACGGTTTCACTTGTCTTTAGATTCCAGACCCATCACGGAAGGGCCTGATAATTGTCTTCCAAGCACATCTTGGGCGCATTCTAAGTCGAGGCTCCAGAGTGTCGTTATGATCCTTCGCCTTTCCAGGTGGATATCCTTTTGACGATGTCGGAGTCATTAAGTTGGTGATATACCTTGTGTATGCCCGTCAATCCCTGAAACCCATCCGGAAAGGACCTCTACCTCCGATGAAAGCTAGAGAAGCAAATAAATTGTTTCACTTCACTGGTGGGGTGGATCCTGGTGGATCCCATGAGACGTCAAAAGTTCGTTCACATTCTTTTGGGAGATCTCCAGGAACACATCTGATGAATGGGCGTTAAATGCCATTTTTGATTGTCCTTAGGTTCTTGTCGCTCCCTTCGCAATAGGCGGTCACATGAGGGATGGAGCAAAGACAGTGGCGTCTTAGGACTTCAAAAGTGGCAGTGTTGTTCAGCTATAAAAAGATCGAATTTTCCTCAACACAAAACCAGAAGACACTCTCCAGTCATCTCGGTGAGCACTCCTGACTCGCGTTATTCTTACTCCTTCTGAAAGCCTCCTATAGTCATGAAGTCCATTCTCTCCCTCGTCCTTGCTGCTGCCACAATTTTTACCAGCACTACGGCCAATCCGCAGAGCGATATAATTCTTCCACCACCTTGCTTGAACGACCTGTGCCTGCTCAATCCTCCCGTCTGCCCCCCTGGCGAAATTGCGGCGGGTAGGCCAGGCTGCTGGTGTGGATGCCGACCAATCTGCCGTCAGGTTTGCCCTACTGCGGCCAGCACCGAAGTCATCTGCCTCGCCGACGAAGTGGCTAATACCACCGCATCAATTGCACCATGCTTGGGGTGCTGCAGACCTATTTGCGGTACCATTTGCTACCCAGAGCCGGTTCTATGCCTTGAATCCGAGCAGGCTGTTGGGACAGATGGGTGCTGGAGCTGCTGCCCCATCATAGTCGCTGAGGATTGAATCATCTACGAAGCAGGGTTGATTAGTCAAGCTGCAGGTCTGTTCTGAGATAGTTCGCTATGATTTATGCCTCGTGTCCTGAGCTGAAAGAGAAGGCTATGTACCAAGTCAAATGATTGAATCGTTGAAAGGTGCATTGTCATGGCGTATTAGCAAAAATATCAGACCTGAAGGTGAATGGGGATTAATCGGCCGACTATCTCTTTTGCGCGACAGGGTCCATGCCATCTGGGGAATGTAGGGAAAATTATTTGAATGTAAGAGTGCAAAAAAATTATCAGATGTCTTGTTTAAACCATCCGACATCCACTCGAGACTTCGGACAAGTTTTGAGCAAGATCTCGTCATTGTTGTCGCTTTTTGAGGTGGGTACCTCACAGGCGAGTCGAGAACTGCTGAACGTGAGAGTCTTTATTTTGAAATTCAATTTGATTGGAGGTGTAAGAAAGGAGACAGCTCAAAACGTAGCTTCTTGGGGATCGCCGTCTGCATGATAGTAATCTTCGGTCATATGCCATCATCGCTTGTCAAGCTTCGATAGTAGATCGGCGGAAAGCCTTTTTGTCCCTTCAGAGGGGTCAGATTATAATGAGAGATTTATATATGAACCAAAAATTGATGAAGGCTCAGAATACAAGCACGAGATCCAAGGCCTTAAGAAATCGTTCGAGGGCCTCAGGTCGCAGTTGTGGGCGTCTGCTCGATACTTATTTTTGGCGTCGGTTATATTTTAAGCACACGCTTGGCGCTGACCACCGACAATCACTTCAAGCCCTAAGTTTAGCCGAAATACGGGCTGGATAGCGGTGTGTGTGGGTCCTAAAAGAAAAAGAAAAAGAAAAGAAAAAAGAAAAAGGGGGAGGGGGAGAGGGAGGCTTTCCTCACTCTAGCTCTGTAATCAATAGACCCCCTGAGCTTTGCAACTCACGGAAGGGGGCTGCCCGCACTAGAATACTCGTTTGAAAACTTTTCTCAGCCCTTTTTCTTGCGGAATTCCCGCTTAGATTAGCTC